>VDFB02322361.1:0-31150 GCA_007258455.2 Sequoia sempervirens | reverse complement strand
TCTTCAAAATCCCTGGCATTGAAAAAAGGACATTGCGCTACTTTATCAACTTGTGCTGCTGCCAGTGCTCGCTTGATGGGATAGTCGGGTGTAGTCTCCTGTCACCATGTCTTTCACTCTGTACCTGTGAGACTCTTCCATGTCAGCGAATCTGCAGTCACGTTGTCAGCTTTCCCTTATTTGACTTGCCTCCAGCCACCTTGGGTTTGAGTATTATTTTCTTTGCTTTTGTACTTGTGCTGGCATCCATTTTTCTGCACCTGTGAAAGCGACAATGCCTGGAAATGATGTTTTTGGTTATTTTAAAACCTTGTCAGCTTTTGGTACGGCAGTTATCTTTAGTCTTGAATTTGATGTAACTGTTTTTGATTGCTGGACCCAGTCGATGTTTGGTACGACACTCCAATTCAGATCCATACTGGTGATGCTTGCTGGCAACTGGTACGACGTTTGCGTTTGACTCCCTCTTTTGACGTCTCCCCCTGTTCAAGTCAACACTTAGTATGGCTTCTGCTTTTTCACACCGTACGACCTTCCCTTGCTTTGTGCATACGACCTCCTTCTTTATGGTACGAACTTTTGCTTTGTGCGTACGACCTTGTCAATGAGGGGTTTGATTTCGGGCGTGGCCCTTCCTTGTCGACTTGGCACTTGCAATCTTAATTTTCTTCTCACGTGTACAGTCTTGTATTATACAGTGATACCATACAATCTCTCCCTCTTGCACTCATACAGCTTGTCTCCTAGCGTACGGACTTCTTCTGGCCCGTACGAGGTTCCCTTCCAAGTTCCTTAAACTATTTTCTTTTGGGCGTCGTACAACCTCTTCTCCTCCAGTGGTCCGTACATGGCTTTGCTTGGTGTGTCGTACGTGATTTCCTTCTTCTGAGTTCTTCCTTGTCCGTATGTCATACAAAGGTGCCTCCTGTGATGGGTGTACGGGCTTCTTCCCTTTGCTTCGTCCTTCCTTTCTTCGTGTGACTGACTTGGCTTTTGAAGTCTTGTCAGATCTCTCTCATTTCCCCTTTGCCTTCCTGAGCTTGACCGTACGGCATACTATATGCTTGATAAGAATATTGCCTCTTGATTTTTTGTATAACTCACCTTTGTCTCCCTTTGAATTTTCTTTTATTTTTCACCTTCTTCAATCTTTTAATTCTCTCTATTTTTCCCCATTTCACTCTTTTTATAATTTATAAATTTTTCTTTTTTTCTCTTCCCAAATTTTATTTCTCCCTCTTTCTCTCCTCTTTCTTCATTTTTTGCTTTTTCACATTTTTTCTTCCATTTTTCTTTATTTTTTGATTTCTCATACCTTCTCTCTCCTTAGTTTTTAATTTTTTTCCGACTTTTTCCATCTTCTCTCTCTTCTTTTTCATTACTCGTACTTCGCCACCTTCCCTAATCTTTAACTCGAACCCATAATGTCATTTACACGTATGTGGCGGCCGCTTATAACACTCTTCTTCACAACATGTCCCTATATATTGTACATCAAAACACTTATCAAGCAAGGGAGCGAGACCAATACCTTTAAAACTGCCATTGACATACCTCCCTCTGTAGCGCTGGTACCACATAACATTCTCGCCTTCTACCATTGGTGGCCCGGCTGGGTTGGGTATTACTTTCCAAAGTCCATCCTTCGTTGCTATCTTTCTTATCCTTGGCACTTTCCTTCTTTCTCTCCTCATTTGCTTAAGTACATCTTTTGTCTGTCCATCCATGTACGAAATGAACATGTCCTCTGTCATTATCACCGTCTTTAAATAGGGAGTTGTCTTCTCGAAGTAGGCCTCCCATTGTTCGTCGTCCCATTCATCCTCTTCTTCATCAGTACCCTCGGGTTGGCACATACTTCATTCGTTGGTTGCTTGTTCCTCCATTTCCTTTTGTGCCTCTTTTTCCAATTCTTTGGCCAGGTATCCTCACTTAATTCCTTCGTACGGGGCGACGTAACCCCAATGTCCACCCATTCGACGCCAGAGCACGGGTGTCTCGAACACTGCATTAGTCAGGTGCTTGTGCACCCGAGGCACGGCAATCCCTTCTACTCTCTTCTGTACCAACCTTTCTTCAATAATCTGGTCTACGCCTAACTCCATCCAAACTCCTGCTGTGTACCCGGGGCCTCCCAAGCTCCAATCTTGCTCTCTATGAGTCTCCTGCACAGGCCAATCTTCTTTGGTAGCATAGCCGAGCATATTGATGGCTATGGTGTCCACTTTTCTTTCTTGATACAACTTCAATTTTGATCCGTTGATTGCTTCGGCTAGTAGTGACCCATCCAAATTTTCAAGCTTTATAGAGCCATTGTCACATACCTCTCGAATCTTGAACGGTCCTAACCAACGAACTTTGAACTTCCCCGGCTTGATTTCATTATGACCGTTATACTTTAAAACTAATTGCCCTGGCCGGAAATTCTTTCGCCGTAAATGCTTATCGTGCTAGTATTTTTGTCTCTGTTGCATATTCTCCGTTGCCCATTGTGCCATTCTCTTGCGTTCGTCCAGTTTGTTAAATTGGTATAGTTGTTCCTTCGAACTTTCCGTATCACCAACTAGTTCTCCACAGCTATTCTTAGGCTGGGTACCATGTATTCCATCGGGACCACCACTTCCTGACCGTACATCAATTGAAAGGGCGTGTGCCCTGTTGTCGCCTTATATGTAGTACAGTACGCCCACAGGACAGCGGGTAGTCGCTCCTCCCAATCAGCTTCCTTGACGCCACATGACTTATGAATAATTGATACTAACACCTGTTGATGTGATTTTCATGACCGCACCAACACAAAATAAAGTTTCCCAACGGATACTCTATCCTCTCTTGAACAAAGTATTCAGCATGCTAAGATTGCGAGTTCATGCTTTCAACTCCAAGGTTCCGATAATGCAATAGAATATCCCCAGTTGGTTCGTTGTGATTTTGCTGGTATCACGAGGGGACTTACACAATTGTTCAACAACTAATAGCAGACAGCAGATTAAGGGTTTCACGTGGTTCGAATGATTTGGCAAGTGAGCATAAGTTTCCTAATTCTAACCAGAAATGAACTGAATTTAAAATGAGTGTAGGGGTAAGAAGGTTCTAATCTACTCTAAGGACGGGACGTGGGATCAATCTCAACAGACTTCGACCAGACTCTGATCCACCTCACGTTGGACAACTTACACAAAGCCGGTGCAATCTTCAAGGGAGTGACAAGAGGTTTTCAAATTATAACTCAACATGTAAGTACCATCAGAATGACGCATACCAACACCTGAATCACAATCGAAGTTAAGCTTGTAATGTTTTCCAGTTGACCACACAAGGCAAACTTGCCGTCAGCAAGCCGCTGGTGGTATGGATAAAAATGAAGTTGCCTCGATTAACACCACAAATCCACAGCTAACATCTACTTGCATGAAAATGAAAACTACTCTACTTTACGCTACTTCAAGATGCTACGTGAATTGGAAGGACGAAGAAGCCTCGACAACTACTCATAACAAAGAAGAAATCACCATCAATGAAAAATTCTTTTATTATGAAAGCATTCACGACTTCTTACAAAGTATTCAAAGGGAAGAATTCCCTTCCTTTTCAATCTAAACTATACTATCAAACTATTCTACTTTCTATTCTATCACTATTCTACTCACAACAAAGACGAAATTCACCATCAATGAAAAACTCTTTTATTGAGAGAGTGTTCACAACAATTTCTTACAAAGTTTTCAAAGGGAAAACTTTCCCTCTTCTTCAAACTATACTATCAATCTATACTAAGCTACTTCTAATTTGTCCCTCTACTCTCTACTGTCTAATTTCTACTTCTGTGTCTAATGAGATACAAATGAGGGGGACTCCCCCTTTTATAGATGGCCAAGTCCAACGGACGGCTCAGATTACAATCGGCTGGATGGCCCAGATTGTGCCACCTCAACCCTAAACAAGATTCACCCTAAAAACCGCCACAAAGAAGAGTGGGGCAATAAATGAGCAATTAATGGCCACCATCTTCTAGAAGATTCCTATTCTGAAACGCGTTCACACTGTTCTTGTTCTTGACTGCAGACTTGATCAAACAGCTTCAACTTCTGGCATGGCATGCACGTTCTCATTTTAAAATTCCAAGGCTGCAACCTCATTCTTTTGCTCAACAATGATTTTCTTCTTGATGTTGTTCTTTAACTTAAAAGTACTTGAGGACGACCTTCCTCTCTCCATCTCGATCTTTGAAAACATTTCTTCTTTGTCACTTGAGCTGGGCACATACTAAGTCTCAATACTTAGCCACTTTTTGCAACTTTTCTTCCTTCGAGGTTGAAATGTAGTCTTGGAGTACTTGCTTCATTGCTTCAAGTCATTGCGCTCCTGGCCTTGACGTTCATCCTACGAAACAAACAAAGAGGATATCGAAACCACTTTACAATGTAAATCCACTCTACTTACTAGGTCTCCATGCTCGAGTGATCTCTTCATCCGATAGGGCTCATCATTTTCCTCCAGCACAACTTTTGCCGTTAAATTCCTCTTGCCTTCGAATATTTTCAAACTTTTACTTAGGAAATTCATTATTTAAGTGCCCATCAAAAATCTCCATCTTGAAGGCTTCGGCGAATTGTGGAAGACTTTGAAATCCATTCCTTGTCGAAGATCTTCAATACCCAGAAGAAAATTTTCTTCAAAACTTGTCGGATTCATGGGTATACAACGAACGGGTTCATTTAATTTTCTTGAATTTTGAACCTTGGAAAAATAATTTTTAACAAATTTAATCCCGTTCTTCACATCTATGAACATTTCTTGTTGCTCTGATTTGGAAATTTTAATTCATCCTGCAATGTTGGCATCTTCTGACTTCATCCATTAACAATTTATCCGTGCTTCAGGAAATTTTTATCTCCTTCAAGTCTAGGCGTGATTTTCCCAAGGAAAAAACATCTTTGTGCCTTAGAAAAATTTAAAATTAATTAGCACATTTTGCACTTGCCTTAGAAAATTTATTCAACTTCATTTGTTTTGCTTGTGGTGAGGAAAATTTTTATCTATTCACTTAGAAAATTTTCTTTTTAAATGCCTTGGGCGCATATTATATGTCATGAAGAAAACATTTTCCCAACGCCAAGCATGTTTCCATCACCACCCTGGGCGCACTTCACACATGGAAGAGGATATTAGCCACGCCCTAGTTATTTTATTTCATTTTACCTCACCCTGTCTTCATCTTGCATGGCGCATTTGGCATGAGGTGGAGGACAAACTTCTAACGCCATCTTAGACCTCCTTAGACTAGCTTGGGTATGGGCGCATTTAGCATGGTGAAGAGGATATAAACATCCACACCCTTGATTCTTTTTCAAATTTATTCTACCATGCAGCTTGGGCGCATTTGGCATGAGGTAAAGGATTAACACATTAACACCTTTCTTTTTGACCTTTTTGACTCCCAACGCCTTTTGGAATATTCCTTCCTTGCATGTGCATGTTTTGTCTTCACATGCCTCTATTTGGGCGCATTTAAGCATGAGAAGTGGACGAAGTTTAAAATTGTCTTTTTCCTTGTCCTTGCATGGGCGCATATTGCCATAGGAGGATAAACATTTTGACTTCCCTTTTGACTTTCTCTTGTTGAACTTCTTAGCATGGGCGCACTTTACTAGTGGAGGAGGATGAACTTTTGCCTTGTTAACTTTTTTTATCACCTCTCCTTGAAGTGGGCGCATTTTAGATAGGCAGGTGGATGAAACTTTACTTAGAATATTTTCCTTGACCTCCATTACCTTGTAAGCGCATTTGAAGCATGAAGGTGGATGGAACTGAACTTAGAATATTTTTAGCATCTTCATCCTTCTTTGGGCGCATATGGGGGTGCCTGCAGGATTTGACTTAGACTTAGAAAACTTTTCTCATTTCTGCCAGCTTGAGGGTGAGGGCGCATTTGGAGGCATGAGCAAGATGAAACCTGATACTTAGAATTTTTTAAACATCATGAAGGCAAGTTGGGCGCATTTTACCCCTGGAGGTGGATGAACACTTGGAATATTTTCATGCTTGGCTTGCTCTCCAACTGAAGTAGGCGCATTTGGCCTAGGGTGGAGGATGAAACTCAGATTTAGACATTTTTCCAACCTTTTGCCAGAGTCTCCATGTCCTGCTATTTATAGTAAGTCCTTTGATTTTCATACTTCTGAAGCTCAAATCGTTTTGAAATTTTAAACATAGGAGACTTATGACCTTGTCAACCTGTTCACACTGCCATCCTGAGTTGACCTGCTAAAAATAGCATGTTTCTGAAGGTGATTTACTATTTATAGTACTTGCTCGTTTCTGAGACCTCCATAACTCTGTTTGACTTGAAATTCGAATGGCGCGCTCCTCACCACGTGACTTGCCTGCTGACATCGGCGCTTGCTGCTAATTTATTATTTTTAGCCAGTTTCTAAAATGACTTACTATAAATAGTAAGTGCTCCGTTTGCCTTCAAATTTTACCAGCATATAGCTTGGAAGATGCTGAATGTAGTGGGATACACCGGTTTTTGGAACTTTTGGCGTTTGACCCCTCATTTTGGGTCTCGAAGCTGGAAACCCTAATTTGACTTGCATGCATATCAAACGACCTCCGTTTGTCTTCGTTTCTGTTGCATTGCGATCAGCTTGTGATTCTGAAGTGTTGGGAGGCGGCTGTCGGAATGCATCTGCTAAAAATAGTAAGTTGCTGAAGGAGTGATTATCCTGCTTTGCATGTCACATCATCGCGAAGCTCTTGAAAAACCCACAAAGAATATGCAGACATGCAAAGAAAACCCCGACATGCTAACCCTAAAAATAGCCTCGGAAGGCTAAACTCTGAAAGTCGTTATCTCACTTTGCATGTTATACCATCGCGAAGGTCTCTGAAAACCCAGAAGGAATCCCCAGACATGCACCGGAAAACTCTGCATATAGACCCTGAAATTTGCTCTGGAAGCCGAACTGCTAAAAATAGCAAGTTGTCTGTTTTAGCTCAAATTTTGTCAGTGAGTAGCTTGGCATGTTTTGAATGTAGTGTGACTATTGAAACTTCGAGAATGCTGAAGGAACGCTCTGAATTGCACACTTACTAAAAATAGTAAATAGCCGGAATCTGATGAAACTTCAGTGGAAAACTGCTGGAAGCAAACTGACATCAATGTTAATCTCAATTTTCAATTTATTCACTTCGTTTGACCTCAAACTGACCAGTAAAGTACAAACCCTAATTTTCAGACTTGGCCAAAATTTTACGTTTAAGCTCTTAGACGGGCACATCCCCAGAAGGCAGGTAGCAGAAAAGAGATAGAAAGAAAGAGAGAGACAAAAACCAAAGCCAAAAGACCAGAATGGAGCAAAAACTAGGGGTCCCCATTTTGAATGGGGTGATGTGTGAAAATGTCACAACAACACCATATTTGTAGACTCCGCTTGGTCATTCGCTCGTGGGTAGTACGAACTTGATAAGTTGTGAAAGATCCGGGACTCTGTCGTCATCAGTTGGATGACGTGGTTGACAAAGTGTCCCCCACAATCACTCGTAATCTAGATCGGAATCCCGTACCTTGTCACTATTTGCTCGTAAATGAATCATGTCGTACTCTGAGTTGTGTTATTCGGCAATGCTCTAGCCTCGACCCACTTCGTCAAGTATTCTATAGCGACCACAATGTATTGGCACCGATGTAATTGACTCACCTTCAATGGCCCAATAAAATCCAACCCCCAACGTTCAAACAACTCCTAAGGTTGGGATAGATATAATGGCATAAGGTCCCACTTCAATGGTTTTCCTACCCTCTGGCAAGTGTCACAGCCTAACACCCACTCCCGAGCATCTGTGTGCATTGTCAGCCACCATAGGCTTGCCAAGAGATTTTTTCTGGCCGTAGCATCCAGGCCCATGTGACCACCAGCTAGACCCTCATATGCTTCTTTTAGTACACCTGGTATCTCCTCTTCTATGACACATCTTCGGAGGATCTGGTCGGACCCCATCTTATAGAACAAGCCATTAATCAACTGAAATGTCTTACTCTTCAGTACGAGCTTCCTTCTCCCGGCTAGCGGCATCTCCATTGGGAATGTAGATGTAGACAAGTATTCTCCAATCTTTTCATACGATGAGTGGAGTACTACAATCTGAAACAAGTGTCCGTCCGGAAAGTATTCGTTGACTCCCCCTTCCGTAGGTTCGCTCGACTGAATTCTTGACAATTGATCGGCGATCACGTGACTCTTCCCCGGCCGTATGATGATAGTAAATGTGAACTCTTGGAGCAATAGTAGCCACCTGCACACTCTCCCCTGAATTATCGGCTTATTCACCAAATATATTAAGGCTTGGGGATCCACATAAAAGGTGAATGGCCTAGCTAGCAGATAATGCCTGAATTTTTGTACAAAGTAAACCATTCCCAACGCTTGGCGTTTGGTGGTGCTATAGTTTCTATCTACTTTGGAAAGTAGCCGACTCGCAAAGAATACTAGGTGGTCCAACCCGTGCGCTCCCACTTGTGCCAATGTCACTCCGATGGCGAAATTGGAAGCATCCACATGTACATGGAACTCCTTATTCTAGCCCGGATATGCCAGTATGGGTGAATTGATCAACCGGTCCTTCAATTCATTCAATGCCTTCTCTTGTTCTTCCGCCCATATGAAGGGTTGTCCCTTCATTGTTAGTAGGTTGAGAGGGTACAACACTAGTGCAAAATTTTTGATAAACCTCTGGTAGTATCCTACATGCCCGAGGAATGACTTCACACCAGTGACGTTCTCCAGAGCCTCCATCTGTACAATCACTCTCACCTTGTCGGGGTCAGTTTTCAATCCATCCTTGCACAAAATATGTCCCAATAACTTTCCCTGTGGCACCATGAATCTGCATTTCCTAGGATTCAATGCGAGGCGGGCTGCTCTACTCCTCTCCATGCACTCGCCAAGGGCCTTCAAATACTTCTATTTGTCACTGTAAATCAACCAGTCATTGAGGAAGGCTTTGAAGTTGCCTACAAACATTCTGTAAAAAATGTACAATATTATCCTCTGGAACGTGGCTGGCGTGTTACACACCCTAAACAACATCCGATTGTATGCGTACACCTTATCCTCAACCACGAAGGTAGTGTTCAACTTATCTTCCTCAGCAATACTAATTTGGTTGTAGCCCGAAAACCCATCCAAGAACGAGTACATTTCATGTCCGACAACCTCTTCAAGGATTGTGTTGGTGAAGGGGATAAGAAACAAAACTTTGATGGTCACCCTATTCAAACTCTGGAATTCGACACATATCCTGATCTGCTTCGTTTCTTTCTTCAAGGAGATGACAATCGGTGACACCCACTCACTGACCTTCACTTTGAAAATGATGCCCGCTTCTAACATCTTCTCAATTTCCTCTTGCACCTTGGCGGCATAATTTTTATTCATCCTATACGGTCTCTCCGTACGGGCTGGGCTCCCGGTACGAGAGGGATCCAATGTACACACAGCTCCAATGGTATGCCTTTGAGATCTTTGTACGTCCAGGCGAAGAAATCTTTATACTCCATGAAGATTTTAAATGTCATTGCCTTTAGTACGGGGTCCCAATCATCACCGACAAGAATCTCCTTTGGCTTTTCTTGCTCACCGAGGTTTACCTTCTTCAGCGTTGGTTCCTCATACTTGATGAGTTTATCTCGTTCAAACTTGTGTGCTGGCGTCTCGTCCAATTCTGCCACACCTTCCTTATACTCACCGTACTTTGGAGGAAATGTCTCACTGGTCGAGCCCTTATCTTCTTCCTCTCCCCCTTCTCTGATCTATAGCATGTTGCAATCAGGGTGGAAGACTTCATAATCTTCCATCTGTCAGTGAAATAAACCATTCAGCGAACTGGTCTTGTCCTCCCAGCAACTTCCAATCTCCCATACACCTTCCTCGTTCGGCTCCATTACCTTTCCTTCTTCATCAACATCCAATTCTCCACCCGATTTAGATCTCGAAGACGCCAGTTCTTCACTGACCGTTTGGTTCTTTAGATCAATAGTATACTTCATCCCATGGCTCTCGATCAAGAGTGTATTCCTCTTCCAGTTGTGGTTTTCCTTGGCAGCAATCAACCATCCTCGTCCCAATAGTGCATCGTACGCCTTTTTCTCTAGTGGGATGATGACGAAATTTAACAAGAACTGTTGCGTGTTGATCAAGACTTTTTTTGCCATTACTGTACCGAGAGGTTTGATGCCATGCTGGTCTGCTCCTACCAGGTGGAATGTCGAGGGCCAAAGGGTTGGCTTACCCAAACACTTCCATGTCTCCTTTGGCAGTACATTCACTCCCGAGCCTCCGTCGACGATGGTGTTGGAGAGTTTCATCCCCATCATTTCCATTTGTACGACAACCGACTTCCTCCTGACACTTACTACGAGTAGCATTGGATTTGTGGCTTCTCCTGCCGGTTCTGTCGTGCTTTTCGTCGGACCCTTCTAAATATTGTCTCCAATGACGTTTGTGAGTGCTACCCTCAGTTGAGGCATTGTTTGCAGAAGGTTTGTTACCTTGATTGGTACGGTTGTGTGAAGCACCTACCGTACTATGTTCTTCTCGGACTCTGTTTGCAACGATGTACTAGCCACTTTAGAAGTTCTCTGTTCATTCGCCATTGCCTCTTCCACTTCCGCCCTGGCTTCTTGGAGTCTCTCTTTCTCCGTACGAGGCTCTGAATAATTGGCCTTCTTCGACTGCGCTC
This sequence comes from Sequoia sempervirens, assembly GCA_007258455.2. Taxonomy (NCBI): domain Eukaryota; kingdom Viridiplantae; phylum Streptophyta; class Pinopsida; order Cupressales; family Cupressaceae; genus Sequoia; species Sequoia sempervirens. Next base: position 20,407 of record VDFB02322361.1, on the reverse strand, counting down.
TTGTAATTGCGAGAACTTCTTCGTCCGCTATCTCCAACATGTTGATGCCTTTCTGCTTCGAGCATTCCGTGTCCTCGTGATCACCCGGTTCACACCATTTGCATAGCTTTCCCCTGGCCCCTTGATCGCTCTAGCAGTCCCTCGCAAAGTGACCCCATTCATTACATTTCCGGCACTGGATCATGGGTCTGCCTTTCCTGTCGTATTGAATTTTGCTTCTTGGCGTACTATTCCTCTGATTGTTACGATAGCCACCAGGGAATGCGTTGTTGCTCTGGGGTTTTGGCAGTGTGGTCGGAGGGGTTGACTGTTCTCCTTGTGTGAAGAACACTTGCGAACTCCATGTTTTTAAGTTGTACGGGCACTCCTTGACGGAGTGTCCCATAACTTGGCAGATGTCACAGAACAGTTTTTTCGAGCAGTTCACCTTTGTATGGCCTTCCATCTTTCATTCGGTACACCATAGTTCGTTTGCCTCTTTGGACCCTTCTTTGTCAGCTTTCAGTTCTTTCATCATCCGCAGCAAGTCACAACGGAGAGCTTGTACAGTTGTTGATTCATCTTCACTCTCCCCCGCACTTTCTTCGTCATCTTTCTTCTTTCCTCTAGAGGATGTCTTATTCTCACTTTCGATGTCCATCGCACAGTTATATGCTTCAGTGTACAAGGATGGAGGTACCACTTTCATTTTCCTTCGGAGCAAGGGAAGCAGTCCCTTCATAAACCACCTCTTCTTCAGGCCATCCGCAAGCTGTGACTCAAGTTTTCCCAGCAAATCTTTTAATTTCCGATTGTAGGTCTGCACACTCTCATGCTTCCCTTGCTTGATATTGTATATCTCTGCAACAATCTTGCTATCATCCCGCAACAATTTGAACTCCTCTTGAAATGCTTGCTTCAATAATCTCCATGTCGTTTTGTGTACTTGGTCCAATTCTGAGTACCAGTCGATGGCACTATCTCTAAGTGTCGCCGAAAATGCTTTCAGCCATTGATCCGGATCATCTTGTCCATTTGCTATCCAGATGGTTTCACATGTTTGCAATGTCGTACTGGATTTTCTATCCCATTCCCCGTGAACTTCGGCAGCTTCTGCCACTCGGCCAGAGTCACCATCTTTCCCCGCTGTCCTCCTTGTGTATTGGACCTGATTAGACTGGTTTCCCCACTACGTTCCGGTGAGTCACTTGCACTCTCGGCCACGTACGAGTCACTCCCACGTCTTCCATCAGCATCCTCAACACCTTGAGTCGGCTGGGATTCCCTTCAGTACTCTCTCCGCCTTGGGTTACTGGGCTCAGATCTTCCACTCGTCAGCCGTTCGTCATCGTCCGAAAAGGACAACTCCTAAAAACGTCTGATGCTACTATCAAGTTCTTCACTTAATTCATCTTCGTTTTCACAAATATTATACCTTCCTACATATGGAGTGCCAAAGGGTCCTTCATCCCTCCCTTCAACCAGACTTTGATGTGCTCTTCCAATGGATGTGTCTATTCTCTTCAGAGTCTCGTGTGTTCTTTTAATACTCTGGTTTATTTCAATTAGATCCTCATCAAATTCTTTACCAACTTGCTTTAGTCTTTGCCACCGGTTTTCTTGTTCTTGTAGCCCAAGTGATCGCCGAACCTTCTCCTCTTGAGTCTCGTGCCCGCTTGGTACTCGATTCTTGTCTTTGTTCAGCCGTACGGGTATTAAAAGTTGTTCAGGCGATCATTGTTGGTTACCGGATGTACGTCTCTAGCTAGTGCCTCTTTCTTCCTCTTCTCGTTTAGTTCTTTCTTCGTACCGCTACAATATTTGTTGCCTTCAGTGTTCTCGATCCTCTTCCTCTCGAAGGTCTTGTAAGATGATAAAATGAAGGGCCAACAATCTGGGCATACAATTCATGAGGTGATCCACCTCATTGTTTACTTCTAGCCTATCCCAGATAACTTCCTCAGGGATCTCCTACCTGCAGGATTCCCTTCGTACGTGAACTCGTAGGGATATCTTCCACAAATTTATCAAATCTTCAGTCAATAGGTCTTCCCTTTCTTCATTAGCGTCCACAGGCTCTTCTATCGGACGACCCATTACGCTGCCATGATGAGTGATTCACTAGTCTGCTCAAGCAACAATGCCAAATGTTTACTCCACTAACAGTATTTCAATGTACTGCAAAAGTAAACGAGATTGCAGAATTCATTGAACATAGAATCATTCAAAGAATAGATGCATATGAAAGTATTCAGATCTTTATTCATGTATTTGTAGCATTACATCATCATATCAACACCAGTCCCCGAATACACCCCACACAACAATATAAATAGTTAACTGGCGTCGGTTGAGAACACCAACCGTCGGCAACTATCGAGTACTAACTAATCCCGAGGACTAAATCCTCGACAAAACATTATTTATTTAGAGGAGGATGAAAGCACTCGAAGAGGGGATGGCCTGACAGTTGGCAAATAAGGACAAAGAATTGGAGAAGGTCAATAAAAACTTGAAGGAGGCAGTGCATGTGGTGAAGACCACTCGCGAGAAAGAATTGAAGGCCACTCGTCACCTACAGCAGCATACGGAGGAGGTGTACCGACTACGACAGCTGACCACTCCGTCAGCCACTTCATCAGTCCCCCAGCCGCCAGGGACATCCTCTCAACCCTCCTCCCACTGAAATTCTATGTATTAGTCTCCCAGTTTTGTATTCGTCGTCTGGAAGACGACTTTTTCTAAGGGAGGGATGATGTAATCAGCTAGATAGTTAATTAGCAAATGAAATAAATAAATAATGTTTTGTCGAGGATTTAGTCCTCGGGATTAGTTAGTACTCGACAGTTGCCGACGGTTGGTGTTCTCAACCGACGCCAGTTAACTATTTATATTGTTGTGTGGGGTGTATTCGGGGACTGGTGCTGATATGATGATGTAATGCTACAAATACATGAATAAAGATCTGAATACTTTCATATGCATCTGTTATGTGAATGATTTCTATGTTCAATGATATTTTGCAATCTAGTTTACTTCTGCAGTACATTGAAATACTGTTAGCGGAGTAAACAAGGGATGTATTTCTCAAGTCTGGAACTGTATACTACAATAGAAGCTTTTCAAGAAGTTCACCTGCACAAGATCATTAAGTACCTAATTTTCTTGAGATGCACGTGTAGGAAAATCTTCTTCATCTTCATCCCTATCATCATCAACTGTTGATTCAAAGCAATGTGAATGATTCATTTATCTTTCTTGGTAGCAGCTCCAGCTGATTGTTTCATGTTCCATCTTTAAACAAAGTTGCCAACCACTATTCCAAGGGAGGTACCTATAAATTTCTAGAGAATAAAGTTGCACCAATATTTCGTATCCCCAACAAAGTTGTCAAAAATCTATTGGTAAACAGATTTGTCGCTATGATATTTCACTGCAGAATAGCCTTGACTTGCCCAACAGGCAGCAACAAATGTCCCAATAGTTCGAGAGATCACTACTGATTTAAAGATCTTCCCTATGTTTGAGAGGGGCAGCTCCCTCGTATGATAAGATTAGGGTTTTTTAAGGGTATGCTTTTAACCAAAAAGCAAGAAAAGCAACTAAACCAAAACAGAAACTAAAAAGAATAACAAAAAATACAAAAAAAAGGAACAAACACAAAGATTCATTCTTGGAAAAAGGTTATTGTATAGAAAAGAATGCAGCTAGGGGTTAAGAAATGGAATAGAGTCTAACATAAGAAAACCATATCCACAAAGGGTTTTCATGACTCGCAAATCAAAAAAAAACCTATCATTTCATCCCAGATGCATAAAGAAACCATTTATATTAATGAGGAAACAACTGCAATTAATCACGTGACAAAATATTTAAGGAAATGTCAATAAACTTGACATTAGAAGAAATCAGAGCATAAAGAAACTGTACCCTGGCTCACAAACCAGCCATATCATTCTTTATTCATTTTTCAAAACTAAATAGCTCAAAGACTCTTTCCTTTTTGTACAATATGAGGAACCCCAATCTCCTCCCAGCCAAGTACCGTAAAGAACTAAACCCTCTTCAAATTATATTTCCAAGTATTTATAACTTTTCAGTTTGCAAATGACCCTTTTTCACTTTTGGGATTTACAAAAGATTTATAAATAAAATACAATCTCAAATTTTGAGAGAAATATGTCTGTCAAGGCATCATTTCCAAAAGTATGTGTGTACCAACTGTAGGTTTAGATTCTTGTAGTATTGGCATCCATCTTCATCACTTTGGCTATGTAACTAGATAAGAAGATTTCATAACACCTCCACCGTAACACATATTGTTGTACATTTAAACCAACTATATAAAATTTGCTGTACTATGAGGTTGGCATTGGTAGATTGGATAGCCTTTGATATTACTCTGCATGGTAGTGATGATGATGAACACAAGAAGACAACAATTCAGTCTGAGTAGAATTATTACATAAGTCTCCTCTTTTTGTGCTTCAAAAACCTGGACAGATGGACCATTATTATTATACGGCATAATATTTGAATGCATGCACATGGGTTTTATATCAGTATAATTAATATTTGTAGCTAATAGCATGTCATCTTTAGTGGGCATAAGTCTTAGAATACATCTTAACCTAAACCCACCATAGGAGAACTGAAATCATAGTTGTTGCAACCTTGTGACAACTTTATACACAAGACCAGTTGTTGATGCATAGCAATTTCCAAGTCCATTCTTATTATAAAATTATGTGGTTCCCCACCAGAGGGTTCCATGTGTGAGCATCCATTCATTTTGGCTTATCCCTATTTTTAGTTGAATGATATTGTACAATAGTGTTGCAGTAAAACCAGCCAAGATCCCATTCGCCTCTATTGTTGAGGATTTTCAATCTCAATAGTTCATTTTGTCCATGAACTTGAGTACTACTTCCATTAAACTCTCATTCTAGGATGCGCAAGGAGAAATGTTGCAAACTCATCTTGTGCACCCATCTGTGCTTTCACGTTTTGCATATAAAAATCCCATTTCAACCTTCTCCAAAGCATTTCTTTGAGGTGTTTCGCCAAAACCCTCAATGTGCCTGGTCTATGCATCCACATTTTGCATAAATTTTTTCTGTGGTATTTGCAGCTATAATATCTCAAAAAAATCCCATTTCATTATGCTTAAAAGCTGCAAATTTGGTGTAAGTATTGAGGATACTAGCAAAGGCTGAGGAATGTTGGCATACGTTTGTCATTGATGTCAAGGTTGAGCTAGGTGCCTGCTTGCTTGACCTGCATGAGCTACATGTCTGCTTGGTTGAGCTGTATGCTTAAGTATTTGAGCTGCTTGAGCTGCTTGAGCTATCTGTCTGCTTGCTTCAGCTGACTGGGTGCTTGGTTGAGGTGCCTGCCTGTTTGCCTCAGTTACTTGGTTGACTCTTCAGCTTGTTGCTAGCTTACTTGTCAGCTGGTTGAAAAAGTCTTCATTTAATGTTTGACCATTTCTTTATGGTGGCATTATTTATACTTGCTCTTGAAGAGGTTTTAGCGGGACTCATATTCTTCCAAATGCATATTTATATATGGCGGTGTTTGAATCTAATTTAAAATCTTTTTGTTGAAGGCAGCTGCACTAATGTATATGTGTTGAATAGTCTGACACAGGTGGCTTCTTTTGAGACGATTTATTCAATGTTTTCATCTACTTAAAAAATGGGTTAATGAGCATGAGATTGAATTGAGTAAAAAGTATGTATTGATTTGTGAAGAGGGGCGACGGCTGAAGAAGAATATTTTTCAGAAAAGTTTATAAGGGAATTTTTTGACAGGTCTTTATTTCACTGCAATAATAACATTTGAGGTCTTTTTTTATGGAAGGCATGTTCTTTCAAGACTTATATCGATTCATGATTGGTTTGTTTTTGACGGCTTCATAATACCTATTCTTGGCGTCAGCTATTTCATGGAGCCTTAATTCTTTTTGCAATAACGTATTTGTCTTATTCTTATGACGGCTTCAGAAATATAAAAGCATTTCAGAATTTTTATTGAAGCGGCATTTTCTGGAGAGCATGGTTTCGGTTATAGTATCGGCTTCAGAAATTGATTATGGGCAGCTATTTTTAATAAATCGCATTTCTTCTGCAATCGACTGTAGACTATTCAAACGGCTCATAATTATGCATTAGTATGTTGTGCCTTGAACCTAGGCATGGATGGTTACCTCGTGCCTCTTGTTTCTGGCGATTGATTTATTTTTGGACAGTTTGTGTTTACTCACTGGGTAGTGTTTAGCGTACTACGGGAGTAAATGAGAATAATTCACAAACATAATGCATGTAATATGAATCACATTTGAATCACAGAACAATCGTAAGAGTAATTGCACAGCACAATGGATTGATTGATTTCATGAAGTATCTCAACAATACATAGCACTTCATTGTCCCCGACTACAAATGACAAGATACATATATAGATGGCCGAGGTTGGTTGAGATACCAACCGTCGGCAACTCTTCCTAACTACCTGCCCGACAACTAATCCAACTTTTACTTTAAACTGTGCATGTATTATTTAAACTATTATTATCTATTCCTATTACGACCGACTACAACATTTATTTAATTAATTAGTACGGTCGATTACAATATAATTATTTATTAATATGGCCGTCTACATCATCCCCCCCTACAAAGTAGTCATCTTCCAGACGACTGAAAATAAAAAATGCCAACTCCTCGTCCTTTACGTGTAATTGATTCTCCCTTTGTGCTGAAAGTCGGTGTGCATCAGCCACCTAGGTATCATTCTCTATCAACTGACCCAATACTCTATCCCTTTCTGCCAACATCTCCTCGAGAGCTGTCACTCTCATTTGCTCGGCTGCCAACTGCTCTTGTAACTGTACTATGATGGCTGGTTGTATTGCAAATCGATAATTCCAATAAATCTGATGGGGATCTGGGGGCAACGCCCCTAGCGGGGTCAAGGGGCAGCGCCCCTTGCGGGGGTCAAGGGGCAACGCCCCCAGCGAGGTCGATGTAATGTCCCCTTTCTGGAGGAAGCACTTAACCCCGAATCTTGCATTCAAAGTGTTTCTCAAAGAGACATTAAAATGTTAGAGATCAACAAATTTCAGTAATAATGTCTAATTAGATCAAAGATGAGTTAGTTATTTGTTCCTCGCCAAAGGATTATTCGTTTCTTTCCAATTATTCACTATGAATGATTCCTTTATGAGTACCAATGTCTCCTGAGTTCCCATAGATGGAATTCTATTATACCATTTTAACATTATGGAGTCATTATTACTTATAAGGCTCAATAATTGCTACAAGCATCATTATTTGATAATCACAAATAATACATCATATATATATATATATACACACACTTATCAATGGTTAACATGTCATCCCAATTCTCAATATATTTATCCATCCTAATATGTTCCACTAGGAATTCGGGTGGATGGTTCCATATTAACTATACGATTACTAACATGATGCACATTTCTTACCTATGATAATGTGGTATGCATATTGGACTAACTATAAACAATAATAATTATTCTATATTAACATCTGCATTATTATCCCTATCAATATTAAATATTAATTTATTTATTAAATGCCAATTATTAATATCTACCTTTAATCAACATAATCCTGATATCATAATCTAGTCCCTTAACTCCCAAATTAATCATTATTACCTTATTGAATATAATATATATATATACATAACTATTATCAATTAGTTATATTCATATTCTAATTATATTTACTTATTACATATTATATACTATTTATATTCTTATTTACATATTATATACTATTTATATTCTTATTTACATATTGTCTATACTTATTAGATATTTACTTTTTACACACTATCTATGTTTATTTATATTTATTTCTTACCTTCTTTATCGAACTGCAGACGGACCTTCGATTCCTTTCTTATTTGATCTGCCTTGCCCGTGCCTCTTATAAGCCTTTAATCTCTTACTCCTGGTCGATGGACAGCAGTCTTATGTGTTCCTCCAGCGGATGATTAATTTTTGGTCTCTTCTATTCGATGTCTCAGCCAGTGAATGTTTTTCCTGCAGAATATATTCTTCCTCTTATTTCCCCAACTGCGATTCTTATTCTCCTTATATATATATGATATAACTTTATTTTGGAAGAGTCATAACCTTCCAATACCACCGCTGACTTTTGGGTAAGTTATGATTTAGTTTTAATTTAAATATATTTCTTTCTTTAATCACACCGCTTCATTAGGTAATGCTGCCTTTTATTTCCGAGTTTTGTCTTATTAAAATATATATTATTATTTTATATATATTGTTATATATTTGATAATTTTTATTATTATTTCTTCTTATAATTTCAATATGAACTTGTATTTTATATTTTGTAATTTGTTTTAATCCATTTATAATTTGTATATTATACTTTGAATATTATATTTATAATTATAATATTACCAATTATAATTATATTTAAATTGTAATTATTCATGTTTGAAATTTAACAATGATTTGTATGTTATTTATTTATTTGTCTTTTAGACGCTTGATAGTTTGGTGTTACAATTTCGGGGGACATGACAGTCGAGGGGCAGCGCCCCTCGCGGGGTTTGGGGGCAGCGCCCCTGGCGCACTCCCTGTCGCGATACAAGGCGGGGTCGAGGGGCAGCGCCCCCGCCGCCAAGATGAATTTAACACTTCTGAAACCACTCGAAACTCCATCCCGTGCCTCATTTCCATGATTTTCCCACAGGTTCCAAATAGTGCTGACGAAGCTGGAAAATACAAATTTTGCATTGTTTTTCTTTACTTTCTCTCGATCGATGAATGGTACGACTTCTTGCTGCTTGCTACATACGGCTTCTCTCTCCTGCTTAGTTCGTATGCCTTTAGGGATCAAAAACTGCTGTACGGCCTGATCTTGGAGATGTCGTACGACCAATGATTCTCAGTACGCCGTACGATGTGAAGAATTGCTGAGTGTTCCTTGACCAAGATAAAAATCCGTACGACCTTTAAATTGCAATGCCGTACGACTTGGATAACTAGTGAAGTTCTTACAATCTGCAGACCCTGTGAATGCTGTATGATGAAGTTCCCATGTAAATGTCGTACAATTAAGATCTCTTTTAAACGCCGTACGATGTAAGGATGTCGTACAACCTTCCTGACTACCTCATGACTCTGTACAAATTGAGAAGATGCTAAATATTGTATGATGTAGATCTCTCCTAGATGTCGTACGACTTGCAAATAGTCTAGATGATGCCGTACGACTTGAGAATAGCCTAAATGTCGTACGACCTTGAGACATTGTGAATGTCGTACGATGTGATTGAGGGAATAGTCTGCTGTACTGTGAAAACTCTTGCGTACCTTATACCAACTCTCCTGTAGGTCGATGCATTTCTTACTTGGAGTCGTTCTCCCCTTCTTTGGTCCCTTTTATGCTTTCGCCCTATTATTCCCAGTGTGTTATATGGTTGTACATCGTCCTCCTTGGCCGACCTTAGGCTACGTTGCACTTTAAGGTTTCCTCTTTTAATACTTCGCCGTGTTTTATCTCCCTCGGCGGCTTTTCCCCATAGGCGTACGATTTGCCTCATGGCCACGACTTTCATTATAAATTTAATTTTAATTTCTCTTCCCTTGGTCGGCTTTGATTTTTCCATTTCTCTATTTCTTTTATTTTTTCGAACTCCATATAATACGTCTGTCTTTTTAATTCTTTTATTTTCACCTTTTTGTATCTTTTCTCTTTTTTCAATCTCTTTTAATTCCCTCTCCTTATTATTCTCATCTTCTCTCTCCTCTCTCCATTTGTCCTGTTTTTCGTCATTTATTCTCCTACTCTCCATTTTTTGATGACTTTTAGCTTTTTTCTCTTTATCTTTAATTTTTTCAATTTTTGTTTATTTTCTCTCTCATCTCCTCTCTCTTCTCTTTTCTTTTCTTTTTTTCTAATTTTTTAATTTTTTCATACTTTTCATTTTTTAACTCCAACACAATTTTTTCATTTCGTACCTACACGGACTTGTGGACTGGCGTATTGTCCAGTTTTGATACTCTTTCTTTGTACTCTCCATACTCGGTCGGAAGTGCTTGGCTGGGCCTTCCCTGTTTCTCTTCTTCCTTGAGTTCCCCGATTTGTAGCATGTTACACTCTCGGTGGAACACTTCATAGTCTTCCATCTACCAATGAAATAAGCCATTTAGCGAGCTTGTCTCGTCCTCCAAACAATTCTCGAGTTCAAGTACGCCTTCGGTGTTCGGTTCCATAGCTTTCCTTCCTTCGTCCACATCCGACTCACCTCCATCCGATTCAAATCCGGAGGAAGCCAATTCTTCGCTCACGGCCTGGTTCTTCAAGTCGATGACGTACTTTCGCCCATTGTTCTCGATCGAGAGTTTGTTCCTCTTCCACTTATGATTTGCCTTCGCCGCTATCAGCCATCCTCTCCCAAGTAGTGCATCGTACGCTTTCCTCTGTAATGGGATGACAAAATTTAGCAAAAACTGTTGTGTCCCAATCATCACCTTTTGTGCCATTAGCGTTCCCAACGGCTTGATACCATGTTGATCAGTGCCAACCAGTTGGAATGTCGGCGGCCAACGTGTAGGCTTCCCAAGACTCTTCCATGTGTCTTCGGGTAGTGCGTTGACTCCCAATCCTCCGTCGACGATAGTATTTGTCAAGATATTCCCTCTGATCTCCATATGCACACTGGCATCTTCCCGATGTTCGCTGTGAGCAATACTAGCTCGATTGTTTGTTCACCGTACGGTGGCGGTTCTTGTATCAATTCTTGCCTAGCTGTCCGTTTCAAATACGCATTCCAGAGGTGCGAATTTAAACGCCAACAGTTTTCTGGCGCCCACTGTGGGGCATGAGGCATAAAACAACAAAGAAAGCTTAGGCTTTATGTCATGGGTATGACTATCTGGCACCCTATTGCTTGATTCAGCAGAAGCAATGGGTGATAACAACAATAATGCTGGAAGGAACCTGAGACGTCCACCCCGATTACCTTGGGGTAACATCATTGGACCTTTGGCTTTGCAGGAACATCATGAATTGCCTAAAGGGTCGAGGAAGCACTTTCCACGGTTTCACGGCGATGGGACTCAACACCCTGATGATCATTTTTCAGCCTTCTCAACGGCCTACGCCATCTTGCACGTGGAACATGAAGACATCGCAGTGCATCTCTTTGTGGAGACTCTTGTTGGGAATGCTGCCGATTGGTTCAATCACCTGGAGCCGGGCATTATCACAAGTTGGGCAACTATGAACGAGAAATTTTTGGCGAGATTCAAGCCTGCTGAAGACAGTCATTGGTTGTTTGCTCAACTTGCAAATTCAAAGATGGAGTACAACGAGCCCATGAGGGAGTTTGTAGCAAGATTTAATCGTCTTGTTACACGACTTTCTTTTACACTTAATCCATCACCGGAGATTCTGATGAGCTGCTTCATAAATGCTCTTCCATTAGAGATAGCCTTCTTCTTGAAGACGGCAAAAGAAACAGAATTGACGGATGCACAAAGACACGCCATTGAGCTGGAAGATAATATGATCACTTTCGGCATAATGAAGAAGGATTCAATCAAGCCTCTAGTTCAGAGTTTTGAAGATCCACTACTATAGAAGGCAGCCAATGAGATGCTCGCACTACCACCACCGCAATATCAACTTCAACAACAGTATCAACCTCAGCAGTCGTATCAACCAAGGAGAAATGATTTTCAGCCTTAAAACAGTTATAGGCCACTATTGCTAGCACCTCCACCAAGAGAAACAGTTGAAGTTGCACCACACGCAATATTTTGTTCCTTTCATGATACCGATGAACATACCGGTTCTACATGTCCTAAGAACTTAAGAATGAATCAGATTATGGGATATGCTGATGCTGCACCCAGTTCCAGTTTCGTCCCAACACCAAGTTCGAATGTTGTCTCACCACAAACGGACAACTTCGATGGCGACTCCGCAGCGGGATATTTTGAACCCGTTATTGAAGAAAAAGAATACCTCTGCCACCGCTCTCTTGCAGCAAATCACGAAAGACACTCTTTTCCTATGTTTACAGGTGCTTTGCACTTGCAAGCGCAGAAAGAAGAAGAGAGGCGGAGAGCTAAAGAACAAGTTAAAGAAACGGTTGCTCAAGACCCATTTCCAGCCAAGTTTGACATTGTAGACTCCTTGATGAAGACAAAAGTGCAGATTTCACAGTTGGTATATCTTCGTGATCATCCTGAGCAGCTAGACAGAATAATACATGTGAAAAAGAAGCTTCAATTCCGCCTACATTGCTCGAGTCATCTGTTCCAGTGAAAGAAAAGCCTAAACCTTTCTATATATCTTTGTATATAGGAGGATTTAAACTGAGCAATTGTATCATTGATTCAGGAGCCTCAGACAACGTAATGCCTCTACAAGTGATGAAAACATTGGGACTTGTTGTGACCTTTTCCACACATCGCCCCATTCAAGATGGGGACCCCTAATTTTTGCTCCATTCTCGTCTTTTGGCTTTGGTTCTTTTCTCTCTCTCTCTCTGTCTATCTCTTTTCTGAGGTCTGCTTTCCGGGGACGTTCCCGTCTTTGAACTTAAATGAGTGAAATTTGGCCAAGTCTGAAATTAGGGTTTGAGTCTTTCTGGTCAATCTGATGTTGAACAGAGTGAATAAATTGAAAATGGAGCTTAACATTGATGTGTCGACATGTTTCAATGAGACTCTCGGCAAGTTTTTCATCCGGATGCAGGGGGTGCCTATTTTTTAGTAAGTGTGGTCTGACGGTTCATTCCGGCATTTTTGGGATTAAGAGCAGGTCACATTAAGTTGGTACATTATTAAACTTCTTTCAGTGCAAAATTTGGCAACGGGGCAACTTACTATTTTTAGCGGTCAGGCTTCCGGTACAAAATTCCGGAGTCAGTCTGAAGGTTTTCTTTGCATGTTTGGATATTCCTTCTGGGTTTTTCGAGACCTTCGCGATGACGTAACATGCAAGTCGAGATGACCACTTTCAGGATTCAGCGTTCCAAGGCTATTTTTAGGGTTTGCATGTCGAGGTTTCTTTTGCGTATCGGTGTTGAAGGTCACGATGGGTTTTCGGAAACCGCCAATGGTGTGACATGCAAAGCGAGGATTCTCACTTCGATAGGAACTTGCTATTTTTAGCGAGGGTATGTCGGTAGCCACCGGCCGGTTGATTCGCGAGCTGATCCACCGGTGTTCGCGAAAGCGAAAACAAGCGGGAGATCTTTTTGTCGCATGCAATGCAAATTAGGGTTTTCCGGCCGAGACCTAAAATAGGCATCAAAAGTCAAAATCTTCCAAATCCGGTGTAAATAGCTGCGGTCCGGCGTCCTTGAGGCTATCTGTGAGGTGAAATTCCAGTCCAAGCGGAACGCACTATTTATGAAGAGTAAGTCAATTTGGCTTGGCTAAAATAGTAAAATCCAATTTGCATCGCGTCCGGTGTCGGCGGTAAAGATCGCGATGGTGGTCGCCTCATTCAAATTTCAACTCGATCGGAGCATCGGAGCTATCAGAAACATGAGGTTACTATTTATAGTAAACCACCTTCAGAAGCGGGCTAAAAATGGCAGGTCAGCTAAAAATGGCAGTGCCGACAGGATAATAAGGTTATGAGGATGCAGTGTGCAAAATTTCAAGTTGATCCGAGATTCAGAGGCGCAAATTCAAGAGACTTACTATAAATAGCAGGGCATGAGAAGCTGGCAAAGACGAGAAAAATAGCTAAGTCACGGAACTTCATCCTTCACTTCGCTTTAAAAATCGCCCATCTGTTGGAGGTCATGAGGTATTCTAAATTTGGCAAAGAGAGCCACAGGAAAAATAGCTAAGTCTGGAACTTCATCCTTCACTTCCTTGAAAATGCGCCCATCTCAGCTGGAGGTCATGAAATTTCTCTAAGTGTTGAACTTCGTCCTGTTCAGGGGGCAAAATGCGCCCAAGATAAAAAAAAAAAGTCAAAGAGAAGTCAAAGCTTTCTATCCTGCTCATGCCTTGAAATGCGCCCAAAGGAGAATGGAGAGAGTTTAAAAAAAAAATTCTAAGGCACAAGCTCGTCCTGCTCTCATGGCAAAATGCGCCCACATGCTAGTAAGAGGCCCAAAAAAATTCTAAGTTAAAAATATCCACATGCCACCCTTAAATGCGCCCAAGCACAAGTGGTCAATGAAAGTCAACACCTTTCATCCTGAGGACATGTCTAAATGCGCCCAAGGGAAGCTCATGGAAGTTGAAAAATTTGCTAAGTGTTTGATATCCACTTGCCACCCCTAAATGCGCCCATCCTCCTCCTATCCTCATATGCGCCCATGATGCAAAGGCAAGTCAATGGCGTTATAAATTCATCCTTTACCCCATGCTAAATGCGCCCAAGCTAAACAAGGAGTCCAAGGTGGTCAAAGGTGGCGTTGAAATGTTTATCCTTCAGCACACATGAAATGCGCCCAAATGAGGGCATGTCAAGACAAAAATGTGATTAAGGCGTAGCCAAGCTGGTCAACATTCTCCTCTCTCCTTTGAATGCGCCCAAGTAAGGGCATGTAAAGACAAAACACTCATGCAAAGTTCGAATTCATGCAAGGAGGAAAAGGACAAAGGTATCCATGCAAATTTGGAAGAAGACAAAGGCGTTGAAAGCCATGTAATGATAAATTCAAGGGTGGCGTTTAAAGTTTATCCTCCTCCAAGTATGAAATGCGCCCAAGTTAGGAGGAGTTGCTAAAATATTCTAAGTGAAAATTTTCATCCACCTCACCATGCTAAATGCGCTCAAGCTAAGGAAGGAATCAACAAGGTCAAAGGGGCGTTTCAAACTCCATCCTCCTTCATGTGTGAAATGCGCCCAAATAAGGGCAAGTAAAGACAAAAACGAAAGGGGAATATTCCAATGGAGGTGGCGTTGCAGATTTTTTTTTTTTCCTCCTCTCACCCCAAAATGCGCCCAGGCTGCATAAGGGTGGTGAAATAAAATTGTTGAGTGGGGTGAGGTTGATAAGTATGCTAGGCGTGAATTTTAAATATCCTCTTCTAAATGCGCCAAGTACAAGATGATAGTGCTAATATGCTTGGCGTTGAAAATGCCAAGGTGGTGGATGTTGGAAAAGTTTTAAGGCGTGTGAAGTGTGAAGATAAAATGCTAGGCGCCTAAAATTGAAAAGTGTTGGAGAATTTCCTAAGAGGAGAGGTTTAATATGCTAAGCGTGGTGAAATACAAGTTGTTGGCAAATATTGCTAAGGCGTTGAAGTTGCAAGGTGACAAAATTTCCTCTAAGGCATTGGAGCTCCAAAAATATTTTTCAAGTGTGAAGTTAAATACGAAGTGGTGGCTAGAAAATAAAAATGTGCCAGGCACCTCCATGAACAAAAATTTTTCTAAGTAAAGTTGATATTTTCACAGGCAAAATGGATCGAGCTGGATACAAAATTTTTACGGCAAAATTTTCCAAAGAGATGATTTCAAAAATTTCTAAGGCACAAAATATTTTCTCCCTTAGAAAAATGCCTAAGTCTGGAGAAGTGATAGAATTTTCTTGAAGCGTGAACAAAGTTGCCGGTGGTAAAGTCAGTGAATGCCAGCTCCACAGGATTGATAAAATTTTCCAAGTCAGAGCAAAGTTCTCAGAGGGGATCGAAGAACGAGAATAAATTTGATGAAAGAATAATTTTCTAAGGTTCAAAATTCAAGAAAATTAAATGAACCCGTTCGTTGGGCACCCATGGGTTCAGTGCGTTCTGGAGAAAATTTTCTTCTGGGTATCGAAGATTATCAATGAGGAGTTGATTTTAAGGTCTTCCACAGCTTGTCGAGAATTTTGGGATGAAGATTTTAAGTAGGCACCAGGTTGATGTATTTCCTAAGGGAAAGTTGAAAATTTTCTAAGGCAAAAAAATGAAGAAAATGTGATTTCAAGGTGAAATTCTCCAGACGATGAACTTGAAAGAAACTGCCTAGGTGAATTTGCTCGAATCCTTCGTGAAGATAGTTTTCTTGAGCCAAAAATGAACAAAATTGAGGTTACTAGAGCTCCAGCAGGTGAAATGGATTCCTTGAAGATGCAGTTGAAGTTGATACCGTCAAAAGGATGATACGCCCTTGAAGAAGACGGGTTGAAAATTTGGCTAAGGCATGAAGAATCTGAACGCGAAGGCGAGGAACACAGGGGAGGTGGAACGTGAAAATCTTGGTAAGTGAGGTGCATTTATATTATGAAATGTTCTAATCCTCTTCTCCTCGCTTGTTTTGCAGGAGAAATGTTGAAGCCAGGGCACGATGTCTAGAAATGGTGAAGCACGATGATATTACAACTTTCAGAGGAAGATGAAGTTACGAGTTTCACATGAAGGAAGAAAGTTTGCAAGAAAATGGCTAAGTGTTGAAGAAACATTTTCAAGACTCAAAGTGACGAAGGTGAAGACCCTCAAGTGGAAGAAATCAAAGGACAACGCCAAGAAAGAAGATCGAGAACAGTGTGAACGCGTCTGCAAATGGAATCTTCTAGAAGGATGATGGTGGACATTATGGCGCATTTATTACCCCACTCTCCTCTGTGGCTGCTCTTTAGGGCACATTATTTAGGGCCGAGGTAGCAATGATTCTGGCCACTCTATTGATTGTAACCCTAGCCGTCCTTTGGGACTTGGCTAGCTATAAAAGGGGGAGTCCCCCTCATTTGTAAGGCATTAGAAAATTAGAATTAGATTAGACATTGGAATAGTAGACATTGAGAGAGTATTAGTATTAGAGTTAGTAGTGTAGCATTGTAGAGCATTTTTTTTTTTTTTTGAGAAGAGAGAAAGTTTTCCCTTTGAAAACTTTTGAGGAGATTGTTGTGTAACACATTTTATGATAATAGATCTTTTCATTGATGATGTCCAATTCTGGCCTCGCCATGAAATGCTAGCAAGGTTTCTTTTCTTTCCTTTTCAGATCCAAGTAGATTAAATTCATGCAAGTAGCTTACTTCGGTGTGTGGTGTTTTATTGAGATAGCTTCGCTTTATTCCATACCACTAGCTGCTTGTTGATGATAAGTCTGCCTTGCGTGGTCAACTGGACATTATCTTGTGTTTAACTTCGGTTGTGGTTTACATACTTATATGCGTTGTTCTGATGGTGTATGTATGTTAAACTATAACTTGAATACCTTTTGCTATCCCCTTTGAAGATTGCACCGATTTTACCGAGGCTGTCCGACGGAGGCTAGGTGAAATCCGGTTGAAGTCTATTGAAACTAAGCCCCACATATCCCGTGATGAATAGAACATAAACTTCTCTTAGGCCCTACAACCTTTAAATTCAGTTCATTCGGTTAGGAATTAGGAAACTTGGCGCTTCACCCTCAAGCAAATCATTTGAATCACACGGAAGCCCTTAGTTCACTGCTTGCTGTTAGTCAGTCAACAATTCGTGTAAGTCCCCTTTGAATAATAAAGAAATCACATCGAGCCAAACCGAGCCTATTCGCATTAAAGGAACCTTTTGGAGTCAACGCATCTAACTTTCTTGCAATTCCTTTAGCGCGGCGGAATACTTTGATCAAGAGAGAATAGGAAGCCGCTGGCAACTTTATTCCCAGCGTTGGTGCGTCACAAAAAACACATCATCAGACTCTTAGGTACGTGAACTCGTAATCCAGTGCTATTCGCTTCAGTCTGAGTCGGTGCCATTGGTCGAACAATGAAGGACACTCAAGTAAGGTTGGCGGCATGTCCAGAGAAAAGAATTGTGATGAATATCCTAGTGGCTGACATTCCACCCAGCTACGGGATGTTGTTGAGCCGGAGCTTCTGCAAAGATCTTGGTGGTGCAATGCAGTTAGATTGGTTGTCTGCAATCATTCCTGTGGAGGAAGACAGAATCAAGATAGAACCTAAACCCAAATCCCAATTCATGGTGGTGAAAATCCCAAACCCCCCACCCCAAATTCTGTATCAAGGAACGGGTCTTGGTAATTATGTGATGCTGTCAGAGTTAGAAACTGAAGACCAATACATGGCTTGTCCAAAAAAGAGACCGACAGAGGATACAAATTTATGGACAATACAGCTCGATGGGAGTGGTTCTAATACAAAATCAAGAGCAGGGGAAGTGATCATCTCCCCTAAAGAACAATTGTACCCATTGTCATATGGCTTGCAATTGGAATTCACTGAAGCTAAAAAAGAGGCGCTTTTGTTAGGCCTCAAAAATGCCGAAGACATGGGAATTGAACTCCTATGTGTTAAAGGGGATGTGGGGTTGATTGATGAGCCAATCGAAGGATATTTCCAGGTTAGAAAGGATCATCTACGACATTATAGAAATCGGGTGTGGAACGTGATCGATTGGTTTGAAGAGTTCGACAGTAGAGACATCCTAGAGATCGATGATAAAGACATCCCAAAGATTGACAACAGAGTCATCTCGAAGATGAACGACAACAAAGTTGGTGACTCAGTGGTACCTGCTTCCTTCCTTGCACCACATTCCGACTTTTGTCAAGGTGCCTCTAGCTGGACGTATGAAGATATGAGAATCTTCATCCCTGAAGATTTGTCTCCTGCGATACCCAGGAGAAGAGAAGTAAAGCCTTTCAGGCAGAAATGACATCCTTCAGAGGTGGAGTAAATTTTCTGTGAATATTTTCCTTGATGTGTTCGTTATGTTGTGTTTCCCCTTTCTGTGATGTGTTCGTTATGTTGTGTTTCCCCTTTTCGTAACAGTCCTGTCGTGTTTTAGGTGATTAGGAGTCTTGTTTTAGGTGATTTTTAGGGAAGTCCAACTATTAGGTGATTTCTAGGAAGTCCTGTTTCAGGTGACTTAGGGAAAGTCTTGCAAATAGGTGATTAGGAAATGATGTTGACTCCGATACCCAATCGACAAAGCACTGGTCTATGCTTAAAACTCCAGAGATTCTATGGTTCTCCTATGTCGTAAGTATCCGCCATGGTCCCCAAACAGAGCCAATGTTGTACCCCAAAATTAAATTTTTTGTTACACTTAGACATTTTGAAGAAATGAGTAAAAGTCTTGTTAAATCAGTCAAAAAAGTCAAAATCTGGGTGTGCATGTCCTGCATGAGGGGTAAACTCATGAAATTCTCAAAAACTAAAGATCTGGGTCTGCTCAGAGCAGCTTAATCTACAAAAGCCAGATCTCTGTTTTTCATCCCTACTTTTTAGGAAAATTGCTATTTTTAGAAATTTTCTAAAAATGTAACCCTTTTTGGGTTCTTCTGGGTTTCTTTCAAAACGGATACTGGCAAAACTTTCTAAAAATAGAAAGTTTCTAAAAATAAAAAGTTGGTCCAATAGGGTTCAAACTGATTTTAATTGGCTCAAAATATGTCCATATTAGGCTGGTGCAGTCAAAATCTCAAAATAATCAATTTTTCCCTAGTGGGTCTTTTCTGCTTTTTCAGAAGCATATCAGGAGCTCTGAGGTCATCAATGGAGGTCAGTCAGTTGCCAGGTGTCGGATTCAATGATCAAGCATCGAACAGAAGATGAAATGATGAACACGCATGTTGAACGAGGAAGAAGGTGAAAACAGAGAAATTTTGACTAAGTCTGCTTGAAATGGGCGCCCCAAGAGGAAATAGGCACCCATCTTTTTAGGGCACCAGATAATGGAATTAGGATTTGAGCTCTGAGTCAAAGTTATTCAGAATCCTTCTAGCTCCGCAGCAAGTCCCGCGATGCGGTCAATGGATCATCCAGTCACCTGGAATTCGAGATCAAACGGGGCAGTTTCAAACAGGAGACAGAATGAAAATTATGAAAATGTCTAAAAAGTTTCTAAGTCTGGGAACTTTGGGCGCCCCTAGTGCCCAAGGGCGCCCAACTTTTTGAAGGGCCTAGCTCAGCAGTAAGGGTTTGCAAATATGCTCAATCTCTCCAGAATTCAGACAACTTCGCAACGGGTGTTTTCGTCAGAGCATCCGACTTGTTCTCCGGTAAATCCAAATTGAGGTGAAGATATAGGGTGAAGGTTCAAATTTGAAGATAAAATTTGATGAAAAATTGACTGTTTGGAGCAAATGGGCGCCCCTGGAGAGAAAGGGCGCCCAAGCTTTTGGGGGCTTAAACAGATGAATTTGCTAAAACTGCCTCCTGCATGTCTTCTTCAGATCAGAACAAGCTTTCTAACGGGATATTTAGCAAGTCAATCGGAGTTTGCAGTCACTAAATCCAGGAGGCAGAACAAAGGGTTTAACGAGAGTAAAATTTTGAAATTCAAAAGCAAAGGTGAAAACACTGAGAAATTGGCTAACTCTAGTGAAGTTGGGCGCCCTAGCTTGCCAGGGGCGCCCAAGCTTTTGAAGGCCTGAATTCAACTTTTTGGCAAAGAGATCCCCAAAAGACTCCTCTCAGAATCTCCTCA
>VDFB02322360.1:0-44688 GCA_007258455.2 Sequoia sempervirens | reverse complement strand
CTGTTGAAGATTCATCCTAGTTGCCTAAGGCAAAGGTTGACCATTTGGGTTTTCCTCCACCATCTGAGATGTGACGGGGTCACTTCTCAAAATTACCTTGGGTGTCTGATGCAGGAGCATCCAGTGGTGTAAGGGCAATCTTGCATCACCCAAAAATAGTTAAATTTCAAGTTTCTTAGTTTTTAGATGTTTTTACATTTTTGGATACCCTTTTTGTCATAATGAAATTCCCAATTTACGGTTTTTGTTTTTTATTCCTGGGTGGAAAGATATTGTAGTTTTAGTTTCCCAGAGTTGCACCTAAAAATCTTTCGAGTTAGATTTGAGGCACTTAGAGTTCCTGGAACAGCCTCAAAACTTGCCAAAATTGGTGTAGCAGATTTCCAGCATCTTATTGACTTCGAGACCTTTCCAACAGTTCAAACGGTTCGCGAATTGGAGTCCCGGAACAAAAGTTATGGCCCTGGGAAGTTGGCGCACTTTCTAGAAGATACAATTGCAAATGCTCTTTTGAAATTTGAACTTCATGTTGTAAATTTTCGGCGCCAAACTGCCTAAACTCAAATTTGAATTTTGTTTTGGCTCCAAACTAAGGAGGAGCTCTATTTATGGGTGGGTTTCTAATTTTTGGGTAACTTTTTGGGGGACAAGCTCGCATATTGCGAAAGGGTTATTCTATAGCTGTCTGTAACTTGCATGTGTTGTAGAACTTGGGGATTTGAGATCCTCTGCATGTAAGAAGCTCCATTTTTTCTGAATAATAAAATTTCTCTTTATTGTGGGTTTTTTTGTGTCTCGGGCTATTCCTTCATCACAATGTCTAGTTTCAGGAAGGACACATCTTGGATAAGACAAATGACATGGCTTTTTGTCTTGATGTTGATTTGATGTTTTGATAGATTAGGCAATTGACTATTTTGAATTGAAAACCGATTAGATAGTTTGTTTGTTGGTTCATGATTTGATTGAAGTTCAAATGACCACTTTGCATCTAATGCCAATGTTCGATTTATTATGCCTAACTCAACAAACCCTAAAGAAATGACCTAGGGCCTTAGGGCTCATTGACTAATGGCCTTTCCTATGTAACCATGTGCAGAGACCTCATAGTTTGATATGACTTGACTTTGTTTTATTGACTAAGGATTGACTCTTAATTGAATTTATTTGACAAACCCTAAAGAACCAACCTAGTGCCTCGGGGGCTCATCGACTGATGGTCTTGTCTACATTATATACACAAAGACAATGTAGTTTGATTGGACTTTGACTGACATGACTAAATCTGACTCCGTTTTTGGGATTTTTGAAGGTTATTTGGTTGTTTTTGTGTTTTTGACATGCTTTTGATTTTTTGGATTTTTGGGAATTTTCCACTTTTTTCTTTTTGAAGTTTTATGATTTTTTGGATTTTTTTTTTTTTTTATTCTTTTCTTTTTGAAGTTTTTTAACTTTTTTAGCTTTTTAATAGTTTTCTGTTTTTATGGTTTATGGTTTTTCTTGCTTGATTAAGATTTATATCTTGAATACACATTCACACACACAAGATAAGATTTGATACAAGATGTAATGCAAATGATTATGAGAAGAAGACACTTCCAAGAACAAGAACAATCCTAGCAATTATTCAATTTGGTAGATTGGCCAATGGTCTTAAACTAGGGTGCACAAGGATCCAAGGATGTCCTCTATATACCTTGAAGGTATGTGAGGCCCAATTCCATGACTTTGAAAGGAGAATAATGCCATACATCCAAGAGGAGAGGGTAACCCACACTCCATCTTCACTTCCCAAAGGTATAAAGTTCTTTGGGGCTTAGCCAAGATTGACAAGATTCTACTTCCAAGAGGCATGTCTTTAGATTCATCCCTTGCTATTTATACTCTATCAGAATGCTAGAGTTGAGGTCGCCCCTATAGTGATCACTTCTCTAGGCATTCCCCCTAAGAAGGTTACACAAAAGTGATGCAAATAATGTTTTTGATTCCCAAGATCATATGATAATGTGAGGAGAGAGCATACACATGTATTTGATCACAAAAACAATGTTCATTAACCTTAGAAATTAAAATGTGTGATGTGAAAATGAGAGTGTTGAAGAGTGCTTTTGATTCCCAAGATCATATAAAATGTGAGGGAAGATCATACACACCTCCAAGCACAAACAAGATCACCAATCAATGCAAACACTTATTCTTTTAAGCTCAAATTGAAATATGATTTTGAGAGGACACTTGTTCTTTTTAAGCCCAAATTGAAAGTGTGATTTTGAGAATACGCTTATTCTTTTTAGATCCAAATTGAAATGTGATGTTGTAAAAAAGATTAAGACAAAGATATGAGTTGAAAAGTGTGCACCTATATTTTCTTTAGCTCCAAATTTTTGTCCACTTGATCTAATTGTCCCTTGAAGAGTTTATTTTTCTACACATTAACAAAACCAACAACAAAGCAAAACCCTAACAAGATAATTGATCACTAATATTAGAGGGTTAGCTTAAAAAAAAAAAAAATCTAATCTAAAAATAACAATGAAACTCCTACAAGAACATAGATTAGTAGCTGCAAAATTTAACACCCCCTTTTTTTCTTTATAATTTTTAATTTTTTTTAATTTTTTGGTATTTTGACCTAGTCAACAAGATTTGATATTTTGAAATGATTTTGACTCCAAAAATTAAAATTCCAAGAAAACACCCCTACTAAAATTCTAAGAGATTTCTGAATGTAAAAATTTTAGATAAATTTCTTGATTCCAGCCCTAGAGAGCAAATTTATTGAAAAACCCTAATTTTTAGAGATCTATTTTTTTATGAATTATTTTTTATCAAAATTTAAAACATAAAGAATAGAAACTTATTATAATTCTAAGAGCTTTCCAAAAATATTAGAAACTTTGAAAAATTTGTTGATTTTCTCCCAAAATTAAATTTTCATGAAAAATCATTAAAAAAAATAACTAATTCAAAATAGATCTAAAAAATCTGATTTTTTTTACCAAAAGCTCCTGATATCATTCCTAACCTTAAAAAAAAATAGAAGAAATTTGCAACCATTTGTGAGATATGATCAAATCTTTCTAAAACCCTAATTTTCAAATATCTATTTTTTTCTAATTATTCATCAAAATAAAAAACATAAAGAATAAACCCCCATTAGAGTGTTGAGAGATTTCCAAAAATATAAGCCAATCCAAAAAATTCAGTGATTTGCTCTGAACATTATTTTTTTTATGAAAAATCATAAAAAATTATAAACAATGTAAAATAGATCTAAAAATCTGATTTTTTGATTGAAAGCTCCTAATATCATCCCAAAACTTCAAAAAAATTTGTGAAAAAATTTGCAACCACTTGTGATATATGATCAAATCTTTCCAAACCCTAGGATTGTGTCTCCAACCCTAGCTACAAAATGTTAGTCTCCAAATTTTTGCACAAAATAATAATATAAGATTAGGAAAATCTGAAAAAAATAATTTCACATCAAGTTCACCAATGTAGTATAGAGTAAAATCAAGGTTAAGGTTATAAATCATCATAACTAAAACCCTAAAGCAACCCAACATAAAAACATAAACATAAACCAATATTACTTATATCATGGTTGATTCACTTCCATTTTCCTTCTCCATCTTTCTTTATATGCTTGATTTCCCTCAAATTTGAGTATGCAACAATAAGCCTAATGACAATGATAGAAAAATATTGAAGATTGTACTTATCTCTTTTGATAGCAATAATCTAGGTAGCATGAACTAGGTTGGATGAAATGACAATGATAGGTGTATTTTATAGAAATCCAAATTGGAATGAAGGGTTGAGATGAAAATTCAATAAGACATGTCAATCAATGGACAATAATGAAAGTTGTAGTATGAAATAGGGTTAGGGCTAAAATTAGGGCAATGATACGAATGAATGGTCGAGATTGAAAATTTTGGCTAAGTAATTTTGGATTGTTGAAATAAATTAATTTTGTCTTGGATTACATGTTGAGGGGTGAAAAATTATTTATCTTCAAATATTTAAACTTGTCAACTAAATTGTCCTTGCACTTTGACAAGTTGACTAGTGGGTTATAAAGTAAAAGTAGATTTAAAGTATTTTGTAGACACATAAAAATGATCTAGGCCTGCAAGCTCTATTGTCACCATATTTCTTCTTGACATAATTAAAATATTTATCCTTGGTCCACTTTCAACTATTAATTAAATAATTCATAATTATTTAATTAATTAATGTCTTTATTGTTCTTGATTATTTAAATAAATAAATTTTATTTATTTATCTAAATACGTCGTTAATTGTCTAATGTCTCTCCATAATTAAATAAATTTCTTAATTTATTTAGTTATCCCTATCCACTAATTTCTTCCTGATTATTTAAATAGATAAATTTTATTTATTTATTTAAATACATCATTAATTCTTAAAAAAATTTCTTATAATTAAATAAATTCTTTAATTTATTTAATTATTGTCCACCTTGGCATTTTCCCAATTTTAAATAAAATTATTTATTTAGTCCCACTTTCTAATTTTCCCTCTTTTAAGTAAATAATTCAAATTAATTATTTGTTGTCATGTGACCCTACCTTTTGAATTAAATTATTTTTGAATTCAAAATAGTCTTTTTGTTCCAAAAATCAAGTAATTTCTAATATTATTTTATTTTTCAGCTCTCTTTTTCTGTGCCATTGTTATCCCCTTGTCACATGCATTTTCAACCCTTGATTTGATCTTCTAGAAGGAAAATGATGTCCACTCATTTCAAATTTGACCTAATGTTTCCCTAACCCTAATTGTGGGTTGTCACATTGAATTTTGTCCATTGATTCTAGGGCATTTGTCAATCTTCAATCTTGGCCATTCATCCAAAATTGTATTTTCTATAAAATGGCAATTTTGCTCTCATTTTGTCACCTCATGCTATCTACATCTTATGCAATCTTGTCTTAGGCACTCTTGACATCTTAGCATTTTGGCATTTTGACATATTTTAGTCATAGTTCATTGTTGCTTACTAGTTGCATAGTTGCATAGTATTGCATTTCATATCAAATCCTTCAACATTTTGCTTTGGTCTTGGCATTGCCACATATTGCTCACTCAAAATCTGAGGGAAAACCACATATTACAGCAAATAGAGAAGGTGTAATGGAGGTCAATCACGGAGGTTGAAGACTTAAGGTGATATCTTTCTTGTTTTCATGTTATTTCCTCCTTTGTGCTTCATTATTAATTTGGATTTTGATTTATTTAGCCACTAATCTGCTAACCTAGATTTTTCTCATAGTTACATTGGTGAACCTAATGCCAAAATCGTGCATGTTTTTTTTTTCCATATAATTTTTTTGTGTTTTGAAGGTACAGGTACTGAACGATGCATTCAAAGTTTTCAACATCACACTCATTGTGTCGCGATGCATTCGGCCAATAGAACAATGCATCTGCAGACGTGAA
Source organism: Sequoia sempervirens (assembly GCA_007258455.2). Taxonomy (NCBI): domain Eukaryota; kingdom Viridiplantae; phylum Streptophyta; class Pinopsida; order Cupressales; family Cupressaceae; genus Sequoia; species Sequoia sempervirens. The sequence goes on along the minus strand of VDFB02322360.1, from coordinate 39,222 downwards.
TCACATTTGCTATTTGTAGAGACACATTCGTCTAGAGTTTGAATCAATCAAAATATAGAGTGACACATTTGCATATTGTGACAAATTTGTTCTGCATATTGATGCATTCACCTGACAGAATCCAACATACAGACTTAAGCCTCATTTGTTGTGCAAAGTGACGCATTCACTCTGCTGCGATGCATTCCTCTATTAAATTTTGGCTTTTGATTTCTTTCAGATTTTTCTAGATTTCTTACTTCAAGCAAATAGTTTAGGGGTTTTTCTGGTTACTAATCTGCTGTTACAACATGTGGCTTTGAATTTTCATGGGTCCAAGGCATCTTTTTTGAGACAACTAACAAGTGGTTTTGTAGGTTTGATTGTCCAAGGATTTGATTTTGAAACACTTGTGTTTATTTTTTTAGATTAGAAAACACTTCCATTGCTGCTCTAAAAAGAACATTTGCTTGTGTCACTTAGATTTAAATAGGGGGTTAAATAACTTTGCTTGATTGTGCTTGAAGGTGGTAGGTGATTATGCTCTCACTTTGTGCAAACTAGGTGATCAGAAAACCAGACCCATCTATTTTATGTGTCACCTCGATTCAATAATAGAAGTATCCTCCCCCCCTATGCAGTTGTGTGATCCTGGGTGTAAGAGAAATGGTTATTGACTCTAGGAATTGGGCCTTCCTTGGTGGGAAAAAATACTCACCCAAAGGTGACTCAAACCGGCAATGGAGCTCTTTGGCCAAGCTACCCCTGAACGGTATATAAATGTGAATCCTAATGGAAAACTTAGGATTACGAGTGTGGATGTGTCACACAGACAAGTGAACTCCCCAAAAACCTATTGAGCATAACCTCTTCAGGTTGGAGTTCCTCCTTATTAGATCTAATCTTGCCCCATGTGTGGCCACTTGAACGAGGGTCCCGAACTAAATTTTTGTGTAGTTTCCAAAATCCTTCTATTTGCTAGTGCAACAACAATCGTTGTGAAGGAATCCACATTCTCCCAGTTCTTAGTAGAGGTGATCAACTCGCCATGGGAGATTTATGGGGGTTGGAAGCTTGGTTGACCTGAGAAGTAGTGCACTATAATGGGGAGCCCGTGTGGCCAAGCTTCTAGATTCATTCGCTAAGAATAAGTGTGGTTGGGGAAACCCACATGGAATCTAACAAATATTGTCCTTGACTAACCTAGGATTATGCTTGTCTTCGTTGTGCTTGATCAAGACAAAATATTGTGTTTTCCAAGTGTTTTCTGAGACATTCAAACAAACAAACATCATTTCACATATTTGAAAACAAACATTCAACTTGAGACAACTTCAAAATTTTACCAAAAAAATTGCAAACAAACTTGACTTATTCTGCTGCAATGTATTTGCTGAAACGAATTTGCCAGTTTTTGTGATGCAATTGCTTTGCTAATCCGCATTTTTCATTTCTAGTGACACATTTTCTTGGTCTAAACCACATTCACTTTACAGAATGCCACAATTGCTTTTTTTGAGTTGCATTTTCCATCTGGAAAATTGCATTCGCTAAAGCTGAAACACATCTGCCAACCTGCAACACGTTTGCAACTTGGAACGATGCATTTTCCTGAAATAAATTAAAACACTATTGTAGACTAAAACCTAAGAGAAAACTTGTCCAATCTATCATCAAACATCTTTTTCCAGCAGTCTTTGTCAAAAACTAGAAAGAAAATTGCTCAAATTCTTCACCATTTGCATCTTTAGCTTGCATTTACCCATAGGTTTAAACTTTGCAAGATTTTAGTTGCATCCTTTAGAGTCCATCATTTTCATTTTAGATATAAACCAATCCTTAGGTCCTCACTTCATTTGCAAATTTTGGCTTAGGAAACCTTACCATACTTTGCAAAATTATTGCCTTCAAGAGTAGGTAGTCATTGGACTTAGTCAAAAAAATTTCTTTTAGTCATTATCCTTTTTGTGAGACTTTCCAACTCAAAAGTCTAGTTAGGAAACCTCACTTTGTCATTTTTTCCTTTAGTCACATTCACAAGTCCTTTGATGACCCAAATTGAGACATAGATCAGGCCTAGGGTGGTTGAGTAACCTTCTTCCAAATGACTTAAACCTTTGCATTTGCATACCTTAGAAACATTCAAGTCATCTTAGTCCTCATTTTGCATACATTATTCCAAAAATCTAAAAAAAATAAAATTAGTGTCATACCTTTCATAATAGTCTTCATTATCCTTTGGCATTTTTCACTTCCTTTAGGCAGCATTGTCATATTGCATTGTCATCCCTTATAATAAAAAATCCAAAAACATAGTTTGCATTGTCATCCCCTATTGTCAAAAAATCCAAAAACATAGTTTGCATTGTCATAAGTCATCATCTAGTTGTCATTTTCATCTTCTTCCTAATTTGAGCAACTCCTTATATGGTTGAGACTAGGCTTCAAAGAAAAATAAGACAAATGGCTGATTTTGGACAAGACAACAACACCTATATCTTTTCCAATGACATGAATCAAAACATGAACCAAGACACATCTTTTATCAATCCTTTCAGCAACATGAACATTCAATCTTCATCATGTAACCCCTTTTAACCATTCATACATAGAGATGAACATGGGAATGTATTTGAGGAAGACTTAGAAGCTACAACACAGAATACTGAAGTGGCCTCTTTTGTAGAAGATATAGTTTTGCATGATAGAGACAAATATTTAGCCATACTTTTACATCAAGGATCCAAATTACCACAAGGATTTGACATTAAAACTTTAAGAGAAGCCACTCCCAATCATGATGCCAACAAAAACACAAATAATGCCTCCAACACTAGTCAACCTCAAGACAATGTCTACAATAACATTGGCGCCTTCTCAAAAATTGCTACAAGCACTATCAATGCTACCTCTAATGACACATCCAATCAAAATTCGATCAATGCAACATCCATTGGAGGAACACCAACTATGTCACAATCCATGTCGCAATCAATGCCAACAATGTCAACAACATCTTCATAGTCAATTGGAGCTACCTTTGGATCCTCATCAATGGGGGAAAGCTCTTCAAATCCTCTATTTGGAGCTTCAGCTAGTGTCATGGGAGCATCATCATCAAATCCTTTCATTGGGTCTTCATTCAATCCCTTAAGAGGAAGTAAATGATGTATTTTCATTTGAGGGCCGCAACCAAACGTCAACACATCATCACAATTTAACACCAATACTTCCCAAGGTCAAAACACCAACATTCCTCATGGACAATTCCAACAATTTGGACAAGGCAATTAGAATACACATCATATGACTTCATTTGGACACCAAAATATTCATGGCCAACATATCCCACAAATATCGACTCAAATGGTTGGAGGGCACATTCCTACATATGCATCACACATACACACCCACCAACATGTCCCTAATCAAAACTGGCAATACCAACAACACACAAATCAAAACAAATCATACATTTCACAGCAACACATTCCACAACAAAATCAAAAAATCATTTCGCAACAAATGGGGACCCATGGAATACCTATCACTCCCATGTGTGATGCAAAAAACAACCCTATAATTGATGCTTGACAACACAAGTGGCAAACTTGCAAAAAACCATAGAGACCATGAAAATGTCCAACAAAAAGTCACACATGTCATATGACCTATGTCCATATCCTTTTGACACAAGTCTATACATGCCACCATTCCCTTCAGGGTATGTAGCACAAAATTTCACTAAGTATAATGACAAGACAAATCCTATTGAACACGTTCAAGAATTCATGACCAACTGTATGGACATTGCCTATGAACATACTTACTTGATGAGACTCTTATCTAAGAGTCTTACAGGACCCACACTTGAATGGTTTTCCACTTTAAAGGGAATAAAAACATGGGACGAACTTGCAAACAAATTTGTGTGAAACTATGCCTATAACATTGACACAGGTACCTCCATCACTAGCTTATGCACACTTACACAAGAGGATGCTAGTGAGACTTTTATACCATTTTTCCAAAGATGGAGAAGCCTAGAAAGTCATTGCCATATTGACATACGTAAAAAAGAGAAGGGTGACATGTTTTTCCAAACCATCCTTGGACCATTGAAGTATGGCTTGCAAGTTCACTACTACACAACCTTCACAGACTTAGTCAAAAAGGGAGTTCAACTTGAGAAGGATCTTATTTCCAAAGGAGAACTAAAATATGGCCATAAAAACACAAACGCAAATCCACCCATAGACAAGAGGAAATATTGGGTCAAGATTAAACATGTTACCAATGATGGCATTGTTGATGCCAAGGCAGTGAACACAATGGGTCCAGTGCTTACCCTTAAAGGAGCTCCACCACAAAACACACAAATAATCACATAGAAACCTCCTACCAATGTCACTCAAAACAATCAAAACAATCAAAACCAAAGGCAACCTCATCAACCTAGACAATTTCCAAAAGGTCACACATACACCCCTTTGGGTGAACCAATTGAAGATGTCTTTAAGAAGCTCCTTCAAAACAATGTTATCACATTAGAAGATCCTAAGCCATATGACCCAAGACAATTTAAGCCATCTTGGTGGGATGACAACGCATTCTGTGATTATCACCATGCAAAAGGGCATAAAACCTCCTCTTGTCAACAACTAAAGAATTTGGTTCAAGACCTCATTGAAAATTACACCATTCAACTAGGTGGGCAACAATTTGTGTCAAATGCAGACCATACTATTCACAAAAACTCACTGCAAGACCACAGTTCAAATAATCCTTCTATTTCAGGTCCTAAGAATAATAATAATCATGCTAACTATACCCACACTGCCTTCAACTATTCAAGAGGAACTTTTATCAACCACGTCCGAATTAATGATGAATATGTCACATAAAAATGACCTAGACTTGCAAGCTCTATTGTCACCATATTTCTTCTTGACATAATTAAAATATTTATGTCTTTGGTCCACTTTCAACTATTAATTAAATAATTCATAATTATTTAATTAATTCATGTCTTTATTCTTCTTGATTATTTAAATACATAAATTTTGTTTATTTATCTAAATATGTCATTAATTGTCTAATGTCTCTTCATAATTAAATAAATTTCTTAATTTATTTATTTATCTTTGTCCACTAATTTCTTTCTGATTATTTAAATAGATAAATTTTATTTATTTATTTAAATACGTCATTAATTCTTAAAAAGTCTTCTTATAATTAAATAAATTCTTTAATTTATTTAATTATTGTCCTTGGCATTTTCCCAATTTTAAATAAAATTGTTTATTTAAATTGGTCCCACTTTCTAATTTTCCCTCTTTTTAGTAAATAATTTAGATTAATTATTTATTGTCATGTGACCCCACCTTTTGAATTAAATTAATTTTTAATTCAAAATGGTCTTTTTCCTCCAAAAATCAAGTAATATTATTTAATTTTCTAGCTCTCTCTTTTTCTGTGTCATTCTTATCCCCTTGTCACATGTATTTTCAACCCTTGATTTGATATTCTAGAAGACAAATCTTGTCCACTCATTTCAATTTTGACCTAATGTTTCCCTAACCCTAATTGTGGGTTGTCACATTGAATCTTGTCCATTGATTCTAGGGCATTTGTCAATCTTCAATCTTGGCCATTCATCCAAAATTGCATTTTCTATAAAATGGCAATTTTGCTCTCATTTTGTCACCTCATGCTATCTACATCTCATGCAATCTTGTCTTAGGCACTCTTGACATCTTAGAATTTTGACATTTTGGCATATTTTAGTCATAGTTCATGGTTGCTTACTAGTTGCATAGTATTGCATTTCATATCAAATCCTTCAACATTTTGCTTTGGTTTTGGCATTGTCACATATTGCTCACTCAAAATATGAGGGAAAACCACATATTGCAGCAAATAGAGAAGGTGTAATGGAGGTCAATCATGGAGGTTGAAGACTTAAGGTGATATATTTCTTGTTTTCATGTTATTTCCTCCTTTGTGCTTCATTATTACTTTGGGTTTTGATTTATTTAGCCACTAATTTGCTAACCTAGATTTTTCCCATAGTTACACATTTAAATGGTAAAAATAATTAAAACCCACTATGAGGCATTGGAAATGGATAAGGGAGTTTTAAAAACAATAAATTTTGATCCCTAAAAATTAGGTTGTGGGAAATGGATGCCCAAGACTTGCTTTGGATTTTTGTGTTTTATGGAGATAAAGAAGGAAGAAAAAATCTGCAACATCCTATCTTTGTCAAGGCTGCAAGAAATGAGTTTTAAATATTTTTCAATTAATTTTTAAAAGTTTTTATGTGCAGAAACAACATGGTTCATGCCATATTAGAGAGGCCCAAATAAATAATATAAAATTAATTTCATAACAGAGAGGGTTTAAAACAAAAAAAAACCATTTTTAGGAAAAAAAGTTTGTAGAGAAAAGGAGGGAAAAATGAAAGGGAGTAGTATTCTCTAGAAAGAATTCTTGGGTGTTGGTTGTAGGTTTAGACTAATTTACAATAGTCCATGAAGGTTTCAGAACAATAGAATTGAAGCTATAAAAGCTGGAGGTGGAATTTAGGTGTTGGAAGATGATTTTGTTTGCAGGAGCTCACATAGTTGAGCACAATTTGTCTTTAAATTTATTTAATTTGCATATAAGATATTTGTGAGAAGATTATTTGATGTATATTAGTCCATTGATGACTGAAACTCATGTGTAATCAGATTTCTTGAACTGAGCATTTTAAAGGTTTCATGTGCAAATAAATTGTTGAGTTTAATTTGCAATTTCTTTATTCTGTATAAGTTATTGTTGTGAGAATTTTAGAGAGGGATTTTAGAGAATAAAATACACTCTACATTAATGGTATTAGAGAAAGTTGATCTTGAGTGTGTAAATAGACCACCTGAGAGAGGAAATTTATACCAGGACTTGTGAGTTGTGGTGTTGCAGAGATGTTTTTCAGAGGAGCCCCACGAGGTAGGGGTAGAGGAAGAGGAAGAGGAGATAATTTTGTTAGAGATGATTTTAGAGCCTTGAGAAGGCAGGTTGATACTTTACAAGATGAGATAAAAAGAGGATTTACAAGAATGAGAGACCCAAGAAGTGATGATGAAGATGAAAACACAGAGAATGCTAGCCAAGCTGGGAGCCAAGGAAGTGCAGGAGCAACAACAATTGCTTGTGATCCTTTAGTAATTCCATTATAAAAGATAGGAAAAAGGCCTAGGATGGATGTTCCTACATTTAATGGAAGTCTGGATCAAGAGGAATTGCCAGACTAGCTTAATGAAATGGAAGAGTATTTCAAATTTTAAGAGATAGATGATCTTGATAAAGTGAAATTTTCCAAGAAAAGGTTGAAAGGACATGCCTCACTATGGTGGAGAGAGGTCTAATTAGAAAGGGGAAGAATATGAAAAGATAAAATTACCAAATGAGATAAAATGGTTGAGAGATTGAAAAGACAATTTATTCTTGTAGACTATGAATTGGACTTGCTCAAGAGGATGCAAGGTTTGAAGCAAGGAAGCAAGATTGTTAAAGAATACACTAAAGAATTCCATAGAATTCTTATAAGGACTAGACATTCAGATGCACCCAAGGAAAAGGTTGCAAGATACATAAATGGTTTGAGTTCAAGCATTCAAGAAGAGATGACACTTGTTAGAGTTGTGACAATGGAAGATGCTTATCAAATAGCATTGAAGATAGAAGAAAGAATGAATAGAAAAATTGATAATAAGCAAGGAGGAAGGAGTAAAACAAATGGGAAGAAAAATGAGGATATAAATCAGAAAAATGAAGACCAAGGCAACAACAAACAACATAAGAATGAAGAATTTTATGGGTCAAGAGATCAAAATCAGGAAGATCGGGTAGAAGTTTTGAAAGAGGAACCTTCAAAAGGACTTGTTTCAAGTGTGGAGAAGAAGGTCATAGGGCATATGGCTGTCCTCATGAAGAGGAAAGACCAAGAAGGACTAAAAATTAGAATAGAGTAGCAGCCATAAATGGAGAAGATGCTAAGTCTTTGCACTCAAAAGAGGCAGAGGATGGAGAAGTGCTTGTTTCAAGAAGAGTCCCGATGAATGAAGGAAAAAAACCATATCGAAGGAAGAGCTTGTTCAAGACAAGATGTAAGTGTGAAGGTAATGTTTTTAATGTTATTATATATGGTGGTAGTATTCAAAATCTTGTTTATGAGGAAATGGTAAATAAGTTACATTTGGAAAGAAGAAGGAACCCACATCCATTCATGATTTCTTGGTTGCAAGATGATCATAAAGTTCTGGTAAATGAACAATGTATAGAAAATTTTAAGATAGGTGATTATCATGATGAAGTTTTATGTGATATAATGTCTATGGATGTTTGTCACTTATTGTTGGAAAGGCCCTGGCAGTTTGACAGGTGTGCAGTGCATGATGGGTATGCCAATACATACTCCTTGATGAAAGATGGAATCAAACACAAGTTGAAGCCCTTGAGTAAGGAAGAAGAAAATGTATGTAATAAAAGTGGAAATTATTTGGTTAATGGAGTTAAAAAGTTAGTAGAAGAGGATGAGGATGAAGATTTTGATATGTTGATACATGTTGCAGTAGTATGGATTGTACTGAAGAAAGGTAAAGTGGAGAAAGAGGAGGTAAAATATAACTTTTGTGAGAATGTAATTGAATCCGGTTTACTTGAGCATGATAAGATTGATATAAAATAATATATTGCAGTGAAGAGTATATTTTTAGATGAAAGTATTACAATTGAAAGTAAAGAAGAAGGTGAAGAGGAAAAATTTGAGTTGTTTGGTGATCTTCCCTTTGCATCAATTGATGATTTCTTATATGATAAGGGTATTAGTATGACTGGTAGTTTTTTGTAGAAAGGAAAGGATGAACCTTTTGATTATGTTGCTAACATTCATGTGAATGTAGAGGAGGAAGTGATTGCAGCTGAAAATTGTCTTTTAGAAGGCATGGAGAAAAAAGAACACAATGTTGTAACCAAGGGTGATGATGAACAAATGGTTGAAGCAATAACAAAGAAGAGGTAATGAATGAATTTTATTATTTTCTAGAAGAAGAAGAAATAGATGTTTATGAATTTTTAGATTTTCATAGTGTAAGTTGGTGGGAGATGAATTATGTGAAAAAAAGGGAGAAAGAGAGGAAGAATGAAAGAAGGAAGAGACATCAAGTTGCAGGGACATGTGAGAAATAAGATTCGGGAGAATAAGGAAGCAAGATGGGTTCAAAATGAGCATCAAATCTACAAATGTACATGAGTCACACTCATGAAACATTTCTTTTCTACCGTGGGTGTCTGATGTAGGAGCTTTCATGGTATTGGCAATCGTGTATCAACAAAAAGAGGTGAAATTTTGGCTGTATTTTTGGATTGTTGAAATAAATTAATTTTGGATTGGATTAAATGTTGAGGGGTGGAAAATTATTTATCTTCAAATATTTAAAATTGTCAATTAAATTGTCCTTGCACTTTGACAAGTTGACTAGTGGGGTATAAAGCAAAAAAGAAGATTTAAAGTATTTAAATGGTAAAAATAATTAAAACCCACTATGAGGTATTGGAAATGGATAAGGGAGTTTCAAAAATATTAAATGTTTATCCCTAAAAAGTAGGGAGTGGGAAATGGATGCTCGAGACTTGCCTTGGATTTTTGTGTTTTTAGGAGATAAAGAAGGAAGGAAAAATCTGCAACATCTTATCTTTGTTGGGGCTACAATAAATGAGTTTTAAATGATTTTAATTAATTTTTTAAGGTTTTCATGTGTAGAAACAACATGGGTCGTGCCATATTGGAGAGGCCCAAATAAAGCGTGTAAAATTAATTTCATGACAAAGAAGGTAAAAAAAAGAAAAAAAAAACTATTTTAGGAAAAAAAGTTTGAAGAGAAAAGGAGGGAAAAAGGAAAGTGAGTAGTATTCTTTGGAAAGCATTCTTGGGTGTTGGTTGTAGGTTTGGACTGATTTACAATAGTCCATGAAGGTTTCAGAACAATAAAATTGAAGCTACAAGAGATGGAGGTGGAATTTAGGTGTTGAAAGATGATTTTCTTTGCAGGAGCTCACATAGTTGAGTACATTTTGTCTTTGAATGTATTTAATTTGCATATAAGATATTTTTGAGAATATTATTTGATGTATATCAGTCCATTGATGACTAAAACTCATGTGTAATCAGATTTCTTGAACTAAGCATTTTAATGGTTTCATGTGCAAACAAATTGTTGAATTTTATTTGCAATTTCTTTATTTTGTTTAAGCTATTGTTTTGAAAATTTTAGAGGTATTTGAGAGCAAAAAATCCACTATACATTAATAGTGGTGCAAAAGCTGAGGCTTCCTTTAAGATTAGGAAATCAAAGGAGATCAAGAGGATCTTGATGATACAAAAGCTAACTTTGTAAGGAGAATGGTAAGCTACCTTTCAAATGTTTCAGCTATGGAAAGTTAGGTTATTATTCTTCAATATGTCCAAACAAAGTTTTGAATAACAAAAATAAGGAGAAAAAAAAGGTAAGATGATCAAGAAAAGTTATTATGTTAGAGAAGATGCAAGTATTTATAATGATGAATTTGATTATAGAGATACTAATGATGAATGCTTGTTCACGGCTTTAAAATATGAATTTTTTCTACTAACTCTTAGAGATGTGTGAAGGAAAGCCCTCCAGGGATAAAGGATAAGATTGAAAGTACTTTGGTATCTGCTTTTCATGCTAGATAGGAGAACTACTAGATCATTGAGAGTGAATTCTGAAATCATATGACTGGTGATAAGAGTAAGTTTATAAAACTTGAAAAATATGATGGAGGATGTGTTAGATTTGGTGATGATACATCTACTAAGATATGTGGAAAAGGTTCTATCAATTTTGATGGAAAGCATAATAGTGATGATGTTTACTATGTTAAGGGTTTAAGACATAACCTCATGTGTGTTTGAAAAATGTGTAGCAAAGGATATAATCTTATGTTTCAGGATGATGGATGTGAGATCAAAAAAGGATTCAAAACTATAGTTGCTACTAGAAAAAGAACAAATGGAAATGTTTATCAGGTTAAGGGTGCTAATGGTCACTACTTTATAATTCAAATTAAGGAAATTTGGCTATGACATAGAAGAATGTGTCACATCAATTTTGATATCTTAGTAATAATTTGTTAAGTTCAAACTATAAGAGATCTGTCAAAGATTATAAATCCTATCAATGTTGTCTGTAAAGAATGTCAAATTAGAAAGTAAGCAAGAAGAAGCTTCAAAGTCAAAGAATAATATGCTACTAGACTATTGGAATTAGTGCATATATATCTTTGTGGCCCTACAAGAGTAAGAAGTATTCAAGGTGATAGGTATTTCATGCTTTTAATTGATTATTCTATAATGACATGGGTTACTTTTCTCAAAGAAAAATCAGAAGCTCTAGATAGGTTTAAAGCATTTAAAGTTATGGTTGAGAATGAAATTGATACAAAAATCAAATGTTTGAGATCTGACAAAGGTGGAGAGTTCACCTCCAATGAGTTTAATATCTTTTGTGAGAATCATGGCATAAAGAGTCACTTGTCTGCCCCTAGGACTACTTAGCAAAATGGAATGGTTGAAAGGAAGAATAGGACTATTCAAGAAGCTACAAGAATAATGATGAAAGAGGAAAATCTACTAGAAGTCTATTCGAGAGAAGCAATTCATATCGTTGTTTGTATACTTAATAGATTTCAAGAAAGAGAAAACAATACAAAGACTCCCTATGAGCTATGGTATGGAAGGAATCCTACTCTCAAGTGCTTTAGAGTGTTTCGAAGCAAATATTAAATCAGAAGAGATGAAGACGGGTTAGGAAATTTTGATGCAAGGTCTAATGAAGGTATCTTCCTTGGATATTCTACTAGAAGAAAAGCTTGTTGATGCTACAACAAGAGATTGAGAAAGATTGTTGAGAGTGCAAGTTTCAAGGTTAATGAAGATTTACAAAATAATTCAATGATGATAGATGTATATGAATTAGATGAGTCTTCTTGCAAAGAAGAAGAAAAAGCTAAATAAAGAGAAGTGCATATTGAAGAGGAAGAAGGTTCGAAAAGGACTCCTAAAACTCGTAAGTATGTGTAGAAGAGTCATTCTAAAGATCAAATTATTGGAGATAGAAAAAAGGTGTATTGACAAGAAGGAAAGGTGTTGAAGAATAGGTAAATCTGTGTTTACTTTCTAAATTTGAAGCTAAAATGGTGATTGAGGCATGCAAGAATGAATATTGGATCAAGGCTATGAAAGAAGAACTATTGTAGATTGAGAAGAATTAGACTTGGGAACTTGTCCCAAGACCTACAAACAAAAACATGATTGGAGCTAAGTGGGTATTCATAAATAAACTAGATGAGAATGGATAAGTGGTAAGGAACAAGGCAAGACTTGTGTGTAAAGGCTACTCACAAATTTGAGGAGACATTTTCTCTAGTGGAAAGAATGGAATCTATCAAGATGTTTTTGGAATTTGCAACATATAATGATTTCAAAGTTTATCAAATGGATGTGAAGTTTTATTTCTTGAATGGAGAATCGAAGAATAAGTATATATAGATCAACTGGAAGGATTTCAATTATTAGGCAAACCAATTATGGTCTGTAGATTGAAGAAGGCATTGTATGGATTGAAGTAAGCTCCTAGAGCTTGGTATGCAAGGTTGGATAAGTATTTAACACAACAAGGATTCAATAAAGGTATCACATATATAAATAGTTACTTTAAATTTGAAAAATATCAAATTTTGATTGTGGTTGTATATGTTGATGACATAATATTTGGAGGAAATGAAGATATGTGCAAGAAGTTTGTAGAAGAAATGTAGAAAGAGTTTGAAATGTCTATGTTTTGGGAGATGAATTTCTTCCTTAGATTACATATAAATTAGACAGATAAAGGAATTTTCATTCAGAATCAAAGTATCTCAAAGAAATGTTGAAGAAATTTGGAATGGAAGATTCTTAATTGGTGTGTAATCTTATGGTTACTAGTTGCAAGTTGAGAAAGAATGATGAATCTATTAAGGCTGATCAGAGCAAGTATAGATCAATGATTGGTGGACTGCTATATCTAACTGCTACTAGATTAGATATCATGCATGTAGTTTGTCTTGTGGCTAGATTTCAAGAAGATCCTAGAGATTCACATGTTGCAGCAATGAAGAGGATATTCAGATACTTGAAGGGAACTTTGGATCATGGTTTGTGGTATCCAAAGGATACTAATTTTACTCTGAGGGCTTACATAGATGTAGATTGGGTTGGTTGTGTGGATGACAAGAAAAGTACAAGTTGTGGTGAATTCTTTCTTGGATGAAAATTAGTCTCATGGCTAAGTAAGAAACAAGATTCAATATATTTATCTACTAGAGAGGCATAATACATTGCAACAACATCTTGTTGTATACAAGTGTTTTGGATGAGATAAACATTGAAGGATATCAAAGTAGTATATGATGAACCAATTTCTATCTTTTGTGATAATACAAGTGGAACCAATATTTTAAAGAATCTATTAATGAATTCAAGGAAAAAATATATCTCAATCTAGTATCACTTTCTAAGAGAGAAGGTTGTAGAGAATTAAGTAAAGCTTGAGTATGTGTCTACAAAGGATTGGGTTGTTGATATATTCACTAAGTCTCTTCCTAAAGATACATTTGAGTTTCTCCAAGAGAATTTTGGGGTTATTGCCCCTCCTTTAAATTAGATGCATAAGGAGATGCATCAATCCAATAGATTTAAAGATCCATTCTTTTGTTTGGACTGATGTTGGTGGCTACCTCTCAAGGGGATTAGGTAGTGACATTGTTTGTTGTTATAGTCAGAGGGAGTAAGCATTGTCATTGTGCAATTATTATCGATTGGTGCAAGTTGGTGTGTGCTCCTTTTCCATTGATGTCAAAGGGGGAGAATGGGGCATGTGAAAAAGATAAGTTATCAAAGGGGGAGAGAGTGTAATGAGTATGTTTTGAAAGGAGGATAAAAGAGAAAAGGAAATAGGTATGGAGTGGAGTTGTTGTATCCTTGATGGTTTTTCACATCATATGTTTCCATCATGACAAAAGGGGAGATTGTTGCAAGTATGTGCAGATTGGTGTTGTCATTGATGTCAACAAGCTTGTGTTGTCATTGGTGTCAACTATAAGAGGAGGAAGATCATTATTGGGGGAGGTTGTTGTGAGAGTATGTCAACATTTTCTATGCTTCGATTAGTTGTATTATGTTGTCATTAGTAAGCTACTAATGTTAACCTCTAGAGTTGCTCTAATAAGCTTCTGCATATGGTTATATGGTTGAGTTTCTATGCCAAATTTGGGTAGGTGGTAATGAGGAAATAATAAAGGTAATGAGGATGTGTCTCTGATGCTTGGTTTTCAAGTGCTTTTGAGAAAATTTGATAAAAGGAGAAAACAACATGTTGCAGTGTTGTTCTGGGTTGTAGATTAGTGTTCTGGTGTTGCTCTGCATTTCTTCTAGGTTGAATATATGCATGTATGTTTCAAATATGTTGATCAAAGGTGTTCAGAGGTATTGCATTTAGAGTTTGGTGTGTTGGATTGTTGTGCATAAGAAGTTATGTTCACCAACGTGTGAACAACGTATTACAGAGGTGTCTAGGAGAAATATTTTTTCTTCACATTTCTCCATAGTTTGGTTTTAGGTCTTATAGATCTGAAGGAGTGTTGAGTGTTGGTATCTTTCTTCATTTGAGATTGTTTGAGGTTTAGTGCTTCAGAATTTAGTTTCTTAAATTATAGAATATGACAGACTTATTTAAGTGTACTGGGTGTGTACATTCATTGGGTGAAAGTTGTTTGAAGGAGTTTGTTGGATTTCAGGATGTTTATGAAATATTCCTAGTTATTTTTAGGTGACATTTATTTTTTGCGAGTTGTTGTTGTATCAAAGGAAGCGTGTACTTAAAATTTTAATGGTATTTATATGGGTAATGACCAACCTTGGTGTTTACACTAATTGCAGTGAATATTTATTATTTTTAGAAGTATGTTGTAGCATGGTGTTATATATTTGGGTCTCAAATAAAGAATGGTGTGGTCTACCTTCACTTCTATCTTCCACAAAAGTGTTTTGGCACCAACCTAATTGAATTTGCACACTTGAGGTGCATAGCTAACCTTGGAGAAGGGTTTTAAGGTTGAAGATAATATGAATATGATTTGAGTTGTTGAGGGATACAAATTTAGATAAGTGAAATGTGAATGATGCAAATTGCAGAGTGTTAGAGTGTGAATTTGGAAAGTTCAGTGTGATCTTACATGTGTTATATTGTTGGATGTAGTGAGAAAAATGTGTCTACAATTATTCAGTCATGCTTCGAAGGTGTTGATGAGAGTGCTGTGGATTTATTTGTTGCACTGAGATGGATTTATCTCTATAATATTCCTCTCTATCTGCTTTCCTATTCTAGCAATGAGCCTTTCTTTCTTTGGGTAGTGAGCCCTATTATATTCGATGTTGATATTACTTTATATTTTGAGCTAATCCTCACCTTAGTTTTTTCCATCTTGGGTTTTCTATGTAAATCTAGTGTTCTCTTGTGCATGGTTTTGATTTGTTTCAGTTTTTGTTATTTTCCTTTCATGCTAAATCATTATAATAGATTAAGGATTAATTGTATTAATGTGGATCTGAATGTGTATGAGGGTTTTGAATTTTTAAGGTACAAATGGCTCACACCCTCTCTTAGTTGTCTTGTGAATTCAATTGATTTACCATTTCTATCATTTTCTCTTTTGTCATTATTTCTTGGGCTTCTTGAAATCTTGTATTATTTTCCTTTGGTAAGTCTTTGTCATGGTTGATACTACCTACTATAGGTGAATGTTGTTGAGAACAAGTTTTAGATAGGCCACCCACTACTGGAGACATTTGTGGGGCCTTTGAATCATGAGGAGGGGACTTAGAAATTCCTTTCTCTAATATAGAAAGATGTAAATCATTTAGTTGGACTTCCCCTAGGAAAACTTCCACATCTAATAGCCCGCTCATGGTCATGTTGCTAAGGATTTATGTACTACTACTACCAATTTTTCCATAAGGATATTCATCAACAAAATGCATTTCTTGCACAATTTGCAAGAATTTTTTTGGGGGTAGTGATGAGATTTGGGGACTTCCTGAGCGAAGAAAACTAGTTAATGGGTCCTAGGCCAAAGTTGTGTGTTTATTGTTGCCTTGCTTTGACAACATGAATGCTTCCTATAGTCACCTGCTTTTTGTTTGTTGTGTTGGTTATATTAGCTTTCAAAATAGTTTATGAGGCCATGTGAGGGAAAATTTTGGATGATTGATTTTTTCGTTTGTTGGACCTCGATCTAGGTTTGAACAAAAACCTCTAATGTGGAATGGAAAAATTTCCCTGCAAGTGCGCAAGTTGCCTTTTTGTTTAACATTATTACTTCACCAATATTACTAAAGAATCTAATGATTTTATTTTTGAAAAAGGAGGGGTAAATTATTTTGACCTAGAGCTATGAACCAGTGAGGTCACAAACGGGGAACCTCATCCCCAACATTAACACTCAATAATTACACCCAATGGGGTTTGAACCTTGATGGCAAGAACAACATAACAACTTAACCATCACACCATTCCACTATTGACAAAGAATCTAATGATTTTATTACTAACTTTAACACTAAATTTTCTAAAATCGTGGCAAAGATCCCTACATATTTAAGGCCAAATGAATCCATGAGCCTGGTTTGTATTGTAATACATATGATGCTAAGATGAGGTACTTATTAATAGAAAAAGAATCATGAACCTTGAGGGATACATATAGAATTACATATAATATAAAAAGTGACCAAATAGCCTTAAGGTCCACAAAAGAAGTGATCTAAGAATTCTACCCCATGATAAGGGGTAGAATAATATAGTTCCTATAATTGATGATAAATTGGATCGAGTGATGCACACTTTGAAAGAATTGTCAGAATTGAGAAAGAGGTATCTAATTACAAAAATTATTATAGAAAATATGAGATAATTCTAAAGTTTCCTTATCAACCCTACAATACCACGTAGCACAATGGAAAACCTCTCTAGTAGGGACTTAGAGGAACATCAAGTAAAGAGATGCATGATCCCATAAACAAGTAAAGTGTGCATAATATGGAATACTCTCCTTGGCATATGGCTTGTCAATGCCTCACTCCCCTTTAAGTAGTGTTATAGATCTTTTAATCATTGAAGTAGAAGGACCTTATGATGAGTGTAGTGACCTAGATCATGGTTATAAGAAATACCATGAAAATAAAGATATAAACATGATATCATCATAATGATGTACAAGTAGTGAGGAATATTCATATGCATATGAATTTTTATTAGAGTTGGATGTAAATAAAAGAAGATATACAGAGAATTCATATCATCAACAAATATTTTCAAATGATGAGGATGAGATGCATTACTCTGTAATACTAAATCCAATACTACTAAATTTAAATTGAGACCATTAGATGAGGAAATAAGATCATAAACTACAATAACTATTTCTCAGGTTAATAGAAATTATAAATTTAGAAATAAAGGAGATCAAGATGACAACAATGCATGTAATTAAAGAAGTATTTTTATTAAAGAGAGAAAATAAAGACAAAACAACCACAAACCAAGGGAGATGTCAAAACAAAAGTGTAAAATGCTAAGCCATCACATAAATATTTTTCCCCACCTAAGTATAAGGTGAAAGTGTGAAATTCAAAAGATGAGCACAATGGTAGAAAAGGGGCACATACTTCTAAAGTTAGCATGGAAAAGGAGAATGGAAAAAATGTTGTTGCCACAACCAATCATGCACCTCTTCTTATTTTGAATACAAATAATATTTATGGTAGTCATGTTATGCTTTGCATAACCACCCCCATTTTGTTTTTGTCAAAATGGGCCCCCCTTGGTTTCTTTTGTCCTTGGTGTTCTTGTTCGGGTCTTAAGAGTTGTTTCTTTTTCTCCTAAGTCTTGGTTTCCTTTGTTTTCGGGTTTATATTTCGGGATGACACTCGGATTTGTTACTTTTGAAAGGTTCAAGTGTTGGAAAAACAAAGAAGGTTGACTATCTCTACAGTTTTGTGTTGTCATTGATGTCACCATGTTGTGATTGCAAGTTTAAGACAGTGTTTGATTCATTATTTTGGTCTGGTATCTTAACCGATATTCAAGTTGCACTCTCCAGTATTATAGTTCGCATTCCTCTGCAGTTAGTAGTTAATGCTTGCGGTTTAAGAAATTGTTTATGGTTGTTGAAGGCATGCATGTTTAGAATATTACATGCTCTAGTGCTCTTACAATGTAATGGAAACCAACAGAATGTTTGTTGCTTTTTGTATTGAAGTCTATTCTTGGCTGACTTCTTGGGGTAATTGTGATACAGTGAATTAATTTTTCTATGTGGATATATGTGTGACTTATCTTAGATCTGTGCCAACATAATGTAGCATTTTGGATGTTTGAATTACTTTTTTGGAAATATTTTGTGAATGATTGGAGCTGATAGTTAGTATTTTTGGTAAATATGAAGTGCATCTAATTAGGCCAACCTAATTGATGCTTGTGGAAAATATCAGGTATATAAATGAATATGTTGGACAGTTTTAGTAGACACAGAGAGAAATAGAAGTGTGTGTATATGTGCAATCAATGAGGTAGTTGTGAATGAAAAGTTGGAAGTGAGTGAAAAAGATGAAGTGTTTTAAATTAGTTTATTGAGCATCACTAAAACTACATCAACACTTATTAGGTGCATTATTCTCAATTCATTTTGGCTGTAAAGCCCATCTTTGTTTTGTCAATCTTTTTATAGGAAGTGAGCCTCTCTTGTAAGTAGTGAGATTTTGTATTAGGATGGTGAGTCCTTTTTAGGCCAATGATCCTTTTATTTTTAGTTTGAAACTACTTTGTATTGTGAGTTAATCCTCACCCTAGTATTTCCCTCGGGTTTTTCATGTAAAAATATGGTGTTCATTATGTTGATTTACTTTATGTTATCTATGGTTCATGCTTATACTTAATAACATAATAGTGTGGTTGTGGAATTGATATGTGTTGAAGTTTTAAGTTGGAATTTTGTGACAACTGATTCACCCCCCCTCTCAGTTGTCTTGCATCTTTAATAATTGGTATCAGAGCACTGGTCCCTTGGTGATGAGCTTAACCACTTGAGGAGGATCCCGATGGTTGATCGGATGGATGATAAGAACTCTAGACTACACTTAAGGATCTTGACAAAGTTGAAAATGAAAACATAGATTTGAAAGAGAATCTAGATGAAGAAAATGAATGTGTCTGGAAGCTAAAAGAACAACTGAATAAATTCAAGGAAAGACATAGAGAAGTGAGTGAGCAGCTGAAACAAGAGATAATAGGATTGAAAGTGACAGTAGAAGAGAAGAAGATAATTGAAGAATGTATGAATAAAATGGTGTAGAACAAAACTGATGAATGCTCTAAACTTGAACAGGAGGTAGTAAACTTGAAGATTGAACTAGAAAATGAAAAAATCTGTGAGAATAACTTTAAATCAAGCTCTGATAAGATTGGAGAATTGCTTGTTGGATAGAAATCAATTAAAGACAAAGCTGGTTTGGGAAATGATGCCGGTGAAAGTTCTAAAGATGTGAAGAATGCAATGAAAAATTAGAAGCATCAAGACAAAGGAAAGAAGAGAATAAATTCAGGGAATTTTGCAAGGAGACCGCCTATGAGACAACCTAATGCACAAAGGCATCCCTCTTTCAATGGTGTTTATTTTTCTTGTAACAAATATGGTCACAGAGCAACAAAATGCAGGAGCAGGAAGAACCAGTTTTTTGGTCCCTTCACGGGACAATGTTTTGAATGTAATAAGGTTGGACATAAAGCTACTAAATGTAGATCTCAGATGAGAATGATCAGTCAAGTAATAAGGAATAGGTTTAATGAAGGTAGAATGAATCAACTCTTTAATGGCTACTACTATACCTATAACAAATTTGGACATAGAGCAAATTAGTGTAGATAAAGGAATAATAGAGGACAGGCTAATCAGAAAAGTGTTTTCTATTATAATTGCAATAAATTTGGACATATTTCAAAGGTTTGCAAAAGTAAGAAAGGGAAGAAGTCCACTCCGATAGAGAAGAATGATCCAGTAAATAAGGTTGAAAAAGAAGAAATGAAGCAAGAGATGAATAAGATGTGGAAGAAGAAAGAAGAAGAAAAACCTGAAGCTATTGATGAGTCTATTCCCTCATCTAGTATGAACAATTACTCTGAGAATTAGACCTAGCATGGTCTTAGGGGGAGCATTATCAAAAAATAATAAAAACCCCCTTGATAAATGGTGTGTTAGAGGTTGGCACGATGACAAAATGTGAATGATGAAGAATTAGAGGTTTTGGAAAAAGAACTAGAAGAAAACATGTTGCATGATGATTTGCGAACCAAATTAGGGTTTTCTATGTTGAGAAGAATTTTTTTAATGGATTTTTGATGTTTACCACATTTAATGCATTTTAGGGTAAATTTGATGGTGTTTAAGTTAAAATTTGTGAGTCTTCTTGATTAATTGAGCATTTGGAGAACTTGAAAGGTGCTCTGGAGCGATCTTGAAGTGAGCTTGAAACAATTCTGAAGGGAATTCAAAAATTGAATCAAGTGATTTGGAATCCTTCCTCTATTTGCAAAAGAGGAAGAATAAAAATGAAGAAGTTTCATTTAAAAAATTAAAGAAAGCATAGAAATGGATAGAGAATTGAGTGGCATCATCCCTCTGAAGTTGAAAGGAGTTGAATTAGAAGAATTTGATCATAGAAAGATGAAATAAATGGAACCAAGGTTGGACAAAAATGAATTACAAAACATAAAAACCATAGGTATGGATTTGTGGAGTGAATTTCTATGGGTTTCTGATAAAGAGTTTATTTTTTTCTTGTTGAATCATTTCAAGAATGACAGTATTGTATTGGACAAAACCTACTTAGTTACGAAGGAAGTGATCGAAGTGATTATTGGCTTATGTAGTATTGGGGATCTTCATGGAAAAAACTGTGAAGTACAAAGATGTGGAGAAATTGACTGGCATTAGTAAAGACCCTCAATCCCTACTGATAAACACTCTTGAGGATTTGGCTATAAGGTATGTTGCATACAACATTTCTTACAAGATCTATTTTAGAAATCATGAAGGTTTCACATTGGCTATTGCTATTTATATTGTGCATATGATGGTTAAGGAGAACATGAAATTTGATTTGTGTGGTCTATTTCTTGAGAATCTTTATGAAAATGTTTGAATGTTGGTGATTGAGGGTTATCCCTTTCAGTTTGGATCTTTTCTTGTGTTCTTGGTATTTTACTTTTTGAGTTCCCTACCGGGAAAGGATAATGTTGTGTGGGAATGTGGTATTCCTATTGGAAAGCAAGTCTATAGATATCTAGAGTAATTGGAAGATAATGTAAGTATGTGTAGATCATATTTCTCATCCTTGAAAAAAAATATTTGCTTCGATATATCTACATCAAGTTAGTTTGAAGTGGGCTCTTCCTCCGGTAAAAGAGAATTGGAGGTTGTCATTAGTGATTCCCCTCTAGAATTGAAGAAGAGAAAAGTTATAACTGAAGATATCATTGACATTTCAGAAGAAAAGGAGAAAGAATCCCTTATTGGATCTAAATCCTCTAACCCTGATGACATCCAGTCTATGATGGTTAAGGGAAAGATGAAAATTGGTGAATTATGGAATGCAACCTCTCCTATTTACAGATTGAAGATTGATGATGATTTAGTAGAATATCTACTTTAGAAAGGTATTGAAGTATTAGTTGTTTTTGATTCCTTGTACAAAACTTAGTTGAGATTGTTGAAGAAAGGATGTTGCTTGAAGGTCCAAAAGGACGTAAGTTTGTAGCCTTGGTTGAAAAGAGGTGTATTAAAGCTAAGAGAAGATTATCTAAACTGATCGTGGAAACAAAGAAATGCATTAAAGAAATATCAGATACTTACAAGTATTGTCTCTGGTGGCCTGCTGCAGTAGATAATTTCAGAATTAGAATTGAAGCAATTGAATCTGAAGTGAATAGCATTGGAAAGAATTTTGATATCTTTGAAGACAAAGAAGGTAAGAAAATATTGAGAGTTGGTGAATTACAAGTTGAACTAATTGTTGTACAAAGACAAAGAGATGATGTGGTGAAAACCTTCTGGCTCCTTAAGGAGATTACTAAGGTCCAGTTAGACCATCTTTTTGGAATACTTACTAACGTAGAAGATGTTGAAGGAAAATGTTCATATTGGTCATCTTCTTTTACTCTGTTGGGCTTATTGGAAAGCATATGCACAAGAGTGGATTCAACTACATTTAACTGGAAGAAATTTTGTCCAGTTCTCAAGGAAAGATGCAAGAAAGTGTTTCAAGTGAAGAGTGTCATTCTTACTTGAATCCTTAGTGTTCAATTTCTATTTTTTTTGCTTTGGCGAAGAAGAAAAGGAAGAAAATGAAGTTAATTGAATTTTTGTTTGAAATCTTTTGGATGGATGGAAGTTTTTGAAGAATTGGAATATTTTGAATTTGATGTCACCATATTTAAACCTTTGTTTACATATTTTTTTGGCCACCCTTTTCCATTGATGTGAAAGGGGGAGAGAGTTAGAGTATGGAGAGAGATTTGAAATGATGGGAGAGTTTGAAGGAGAATTTTTTTACATGTTGCCATCAATGACAAAGGGGGACATTGTTGGAAAAATGAAGAAGGTTGACTATCTCTGTAGTTTTGTGTTGTCATTGATGTCACCATGTTGTGACTGCAAGTTTAAGATAGTCCTTGATCCAGTATTTTGGTCTGGTATCTAAATCGATATTTGAGCTGCACTCTCCGATATTCTAGTCTGCATTCCTCAGCAGTTGGTAGTTAATGCTTGCAGTTTTGAGAAATTTTTTATGGTTGTTGAAGGCATGCATGTTCAAAATATTATGTGCTTTGGTGCTTGTACAACATAGTGGAAACCAACAAAATGTTTGCTACTTTTTGCATTGAAGTCTATTCTTGGCCGACTTCTTGGGGTAATTATGATACAGTGAATTAATTTTGTTGTGCAAATATATGTGTGACCTATCTTAGGTCTATGCCAACATAATGTAGCATGCTAGATTTTTGAACTACTCTTTTGGAAATATTTTTTGAATGATTGGATTCGACAGTTAGTATTTTTGGTAAATATGAAGTGCATCTAATTAGGCTGACCTAATTGATGATTGTGGAAAAGATCAGGTATATAAATGAATATGTTGGATAGTTCTAGTAGAGACAGAGAGAAATAGAAGTGTGTGTGTGTATGTGCAATCAATGAGGCAATTGTAAATGAAAATTTGGAAGTGAGAAAAAGATAAAGTGTGTTAAATCAGTCTATTGAGCATCACCGAAACTGCATCAACACTTGTTGGGTGCATTATTCTCAGTTCATTTTGGTTGTAAAGCCCATTTTTGTTTTGTCAATCTTTTTGTAGGTAGTGAGCCTCTCTTGTAAGTAGTGAGCTTTTGTATCAGGATGGTGAGTCCTTTTCAGGGTAGTGAGCCTTCTATTTTCAGTTTGAAACTACTTTATATTGTGAGTTAATCCTCACCGTAGTTTTTCCCTCCTTGGGTTTTTCGCATAAAAATATGGTGTTCATTGTGCCGATTTACTTTATGTTATCTATGGTTTATGCTTATACTTAATAACATAATATTGTGGTTGTGGAATTGATATGTGTTGAAGTTTTAAGTTGGACTTTTGTGACAACTGATTCACCCCCTCTTAGTTGTCCTGCATCTTTAACATCAACTTCCTATTCATGTCCCAATCTCAACCTCGTGTTTTTCCTTTTGCTTTTTCTTTTCTTTGTGTGTCAAATTTGGGTTTCAAATCATAACTGTTACCTTTCACCCTTTAGGGTGTGAGTTTCTATTTTCAACATGATCCTGACTTCCACCTTTTTCCCTTGTACCTTTTTGCTTGTGTCAGAATCGGACATCAGACCAAAACCATCACCAAGAACTTTTCAAAGTTCTTGTTCTTGTTTCCATCTTGATCCCGACTTCTAACTCTCTTTGTCTTTTTTGGGATCAGACTTTGGACCAGAACTTCAACTAAGAACTTTTCAAAAGGTTCTTGTTGCATGTCTTTTCCAGATCCCAATTTCCACTTTGTCTTTGTTTATTTGTTGGGTTTTGAACCTCAAACCTTCACTTGAACTTTGCACTTATTGAAAGTTTGGTGTCATGTTGTGGCTCGATCCCAACCCTCGTTTACCTTCCTTCTTGCAACTGCACATTAATGATTTCCACCTCAATATTGAGGCCCGATCAACCCGCATTTAATGTCTAATCGTTCGCATGCATGAACGGGTTTTTATTCCACCACTCCTTAGTTTTCGTCCATTTTGGCTTGAATAGTTTGACGAAGTGAACTAGAGTGACATTGAGAGTCAAGGTTTGAGGAGGTGCTTGGATTTCTCGCCTTGTTGATAGATTATTGGTTGCATTTGGAGGTAGGGGTTTTTGCCCTATGTTTTTCCCATGTTTTTTTTTTTGTTTTTGTTTTCTTTGCCCTTGTTTTCACATGTTTTCTTTCTTTTGTTTTATTGTTTTTCTTTTCTATTATGTCTTTCTTGGCATCCATTCGTGTGATTTCCTTTGTTCTTGAACCCTTCGATTTGGTTTACCTTGTGTCCTTGTGTCATTTTTGGTTTTCTACATTTGGGGTTTCCCTCATGTTTTGTTTTCGTTTTGTTTGTAGGATTTTCCATCCCGTTGCACCCTAGTTTTCTATATTTTTGACATATTTTTGGGTCAAAACTGCATTTGAATTGATGAATTTCAAGTTTCAACCATTTTAAATAAAAATTATTGATCCCAACCACAATCTAATCCAAAAGGCCCAATTCAAAGATACAGTTACATCTATATTTCCTTTGTTTATTGTTGACTGTGTTATTCTTGATTCCCACATGTATTTCAAAATTAGGAATCAGAACTGCACTTAGGTTTTTACCACTATCTCAGTTTAGCTCCTTCACTTGCTTTGATCCCAACTTCTGATATCTTATCGGGATTAGGTATCAGACAGTCCCCTTAGAATGTTAAGAGGCTTTTTACAAAGTACCACTCCATGTTCTAATTCCAATCCCCACATTACCAACATGATCAGAAATTAGATCAACACTGAACCTTTGACGTATCGTTAACTACCATGACCTAGTGTCACCTTGATCTTGACTTCCAACACAACGTCAGGATCAGAACTCAGAGATGACCTATTTCCACTATGCATACTTAAGGTCTGGTCTATAATGAAGTCCCAACCCTGATTCCTGATATCTTATCAGGATCAGAACTTGAGAAGTTACTTACACTTGTTCATCACTATGGGTCCAATTCTGAATGACAACCCGATCCTAACTTTCAATTCAACATTAGGATTAGAACTCAACGAGATCCCTTCATTGATTTTGTTTGTTAACTACCACTACTTGGTGAAGACACGATCCTGATTCTTGAGCACACTGTGGGATCAGACCATGAAATTGCACTAAACTTGTTCATTAGTATAGGTATAGGTGTTGAGTTATATCTTGACCCGACTTTCGACAAAGTTTAGTTTTAAGCTTAAAATGGTCAAGTTCTTGGTTCTTTCTTGAACAAGAATCTCGAAGATACTAAATTAACTTGTTGAATGGGAATTAATCTTGAATGAATGGTGATATAATATGAATGCTTGTGTTAAATTTCTCTTCACATATCTTTTCTTTGCCTAATAATTGTTAGTAGTGCAAGATGATTAACAAATTTTTGACTCAGAGGAGGAAGTTCCCATTGAAGGAACATCAAAGGGAACAAGGGCCAAGAGGTTAAATCCAGAACAATTCCCAGTTACAATGAAGTATAAGTTCCAAGGAACCCCAATACCATCTAAGTTTGGGTCTAAGGTTATGAATATCACCGATACACTTATGGGACACATTGATTTGGAGTAGTTTTGTGAGGGTACCTTTTCATAGGATGCTACCCTAAGGGAAAAGAGGATTGCATAGTCTATATTAGCTCATGTAGCTAGCTTTCCTATTGTTGTGTAGTGTCCTGAGTTCATCTTAATTACTACACAAACATACATTCCTACTCAAAGGAAATGCATTGATTCACAGGGCAATGCAATAATTGATTTAACCCCAACAATGATCAGACACATTTTTGACCCTCCTCCTTATCCCAATCTCAAGATTATGACTGAAGCTGGGGCACTTCAACTCTAGGAAAATGATGTAGAAGGGAACACAAGACTTATAACCAAACAATGGCTTAAGATAGAGAAGAAATCATTGAAGAAAGTACCATCAAATCCTAAAATGTTTGACTTCTCTGAGGAAATTGGGGACATGATTACATTGTTGGCAAGATTGTTTGGAAAGGAGAACTCTTGAATCTTTGAGCACTGGATGTTTCCATTCGTCCAATTGATTCTAGAGGGAAAGCAATTTTTAGATTAGGGGTAGATTATTTCAGATAACATTCATGACCAACTACTAAAAGTAATAGAAACCAAGACATTTTATATGTCTTCATATGTCATATATTGTGTTGCAAGGATGGGTCAGTTTCCTGAGTTGAATACTGAAGGGTCTATGGATTATGGTCTAGATCAGAAGAAGGTATAGGGATATTATGACCAACTAGAGCTTAAGAAGGAAGGGAAACACTTCAAAAGAGTCAACGATGCATTTTTGTATGCTATTATTAATCAACTCACAGGTGACATTGGTTTCAAATTATCATGAGATGTTATGGAATTCATTGAAGAGTGGGGATATTGGTTTATTCAATACCCCAAGTCCACTTATTTTAGATTATTTGATTATGATGGTCACCTTTCAAACTACCAAGATGTTGTGGTGATAGATGCGTCTTGATGGAGTTCACTTGTCAGGTCGTGGATGTAAATGTTAAATTTTCTACACAACATAAGACTTGTTGCCATTCTTTCCCAATACAATTGGGGTTTTATTCTTGTTCTTCTTCAGTAGTAGCCAAAATAGCAACAAAAGAATTCTAGTCCTTGAATTTTTAGCAACATACATCTGGGAAATATTTTGATCCAAAGAGGAAAATGTATGCTTCGTAGTTTCCCCATCATCGACCACTTCTTGAAGACTTTTGGGCCAACTTGCAAGATAAATTCAAGGTAAGGAAAAGGGGGTATGAGAGAATGACAATTCCCTAGATGAAAGATTTTGAGGTTAAAATGGATATTCCATAAGGCACTGCTAATGATGGGATCACACTTGATCCCTGATATGAAATTGATAAAGTGGCCACTAAGGATTTGGATCCCATCAATTGGATGGAAAGGGAGGAAACTAATATTCGTAAAGTTTCATGGGTAGTGGTATATAGAAGTGTGAGATGGATTGAGCTTCGATTAAAGAAACCAAGGCATAAGGATTTAAATAAGAGGGGTTCTAATAGTGATCCTACTTCCTCTGCCTAGACAAAACAATACAAGATATTAAAGAAAGGTGTTGCATCAATAGAGGTAGCTACGAAAGAGTCTGCCTCAACAAAAGAAGAAATTTCAATACAATAGATTAATGAAGCTTCACAAAAAGCTAAGGGTACTTATGAGGTAGCTGCTATTGGGGTTGTTTCAGGTCTTGGTGCCACACCTTTAGATACTATAAATCCCAGAGAATAAGTTACTGAAGAAGGTCCTTTTGTTGTCCCTCCACGAACTGAGGATACCACTCCTACTATGACATCAACTTCAGGAACAACAACTGCTAAAGAGGAGATACCTCCCATGATTAATGTAATGAATTCACCTCCTTCCTTAGACTCTGAGAGAACACCATCTTAGGAAGGAGAAAGGTCAGAATGGGAAGAATACCTAGAGAGAGTTCAAGAAGAACTTGGAGAAGAAGAAACTGGATTTAAGCCTAGAAGCCTATATGGTGAGGAATTGTAAATGAATGAAGTTTTGACTAAAAAAGAGCGGAGGGAAATAATGGAAAGTGCCCAAATACTAGTTGTTGAACAGTTAGCTCAAGAAGAAGAAGAATAGAGAAAGAAAATTGAAGAGCTAGCCCAAGAAAAGGAAGTTGTTGAGGCACAAAGGAAGGCCAAAGAAGAAGCCATTGCACTGGAGTTAGAACAAAAGGAGAAAGTTGAACAAGAAAAAGTTGCAGAAGAACTTCATGCAAAAGAGTTAGAATAGAGGTTGAAAGATGAAGAAGAGGCTGCATAGAAAGAGGAAGAAATGAATAAGATAGAAGAGATTAGAGCTCAAAATGAGAGAATGGAGTAGGAAAGGTTGCTAAAGGAGAAAGAGGAGCAACAAAATATTTCTTCTGGGCAGACCATGGAGGTAATTTCTTCTACACCTCCATCATTAACTCCTCCTAGTGTTCAATAGGTAACTACTCAGCCAGCTACTCCCACGTGGCTCAAGCTAAATCTAGAAATAAGACAACAAGTGCAAGTTGTGATGTCCCCATCATAAGGGAAATATTTAGAAAATAAACTTAATACATTTACATCTTAAATAGATATAATATATACATATGCATCTATATATACATATACATACATATATATATTTATATATATTTACATTCAAATAGAATATGTCACATACTAAATCATTTTGTTTATACACTAACAAGATGTTAAACAATAGACCAAGCAAATTCAAAATAGCAAGATTGAAGAAGGAGAAAAATACAAAGGACTAGTCACCCAAACTAAACCAACACTAATCATGGTGAATGGACGCATGAAGGAACTAGTTGGAGACACATCTTTTGGGCACCACACCTATATTATGTCGAACACTGAGAGGAAGGAAAATCATTAGATATAAAGTAAAGTTTAGAAGATAGCCTTAGGAGAGAAGGAAATCACATGAACCAGAAGTCACTTACAGACCCTTTGAGATCTCAAGTCGATCAAGAGAAGAACCCGATTCATCTACAAGGTAGAGATTCATCAGGGATATACCAGACGTGCAACCTGATTCTATCCTTATTTCTTAAGGAGGTCAGTTATATCGACAATAGCATACAATACAATCAATAAGCAAATTACCTTGAAGCGTGTAATCAAGGAACAACATCAAGAATAGGCATTCGGATCTCATCCCACTGTATCTACAGTCTACAGGAAGCGATCTTTGAATATTGAATAGAAAAAATTATTTATTCAATTCATCTCTTAAATATAAATCTCCATATTTGAGTCCTCTAATTAAAACACTATCTTTGAAGTACACAATTGAGATTCATTAATTAGTCAAAAATTGGTGGATTTAAAGAAAATTTGTCTTGATTAAATAAGGGAACATCACGGTGGTATCAAAGCATCGGTCTTGCCAACCTTTTGGGAAGAAGTGAATGCTAATCTACCATAGAAAGGGAGCTATGGCTGATCAATTAGCTCAAGAGCTTAGAACATTCATAGAATAAATAATGAAAAGTTTGAGAAAACCAATCAACTGATCCTCTAGGCCCTCCAAAGAATGAATAACAACTATACCAATGAAAGAACCATTCCAAGGAGAGAATTACGCTCGAACCATTCTAAAAATGAGGATTCAACTCAAAGTTCCACGCTGAGACTAACCACGCCTCCATTCCTTCCAAGAGAAAAAGTCATTGAAGAAGAAGAAGAGCAAAACACAAATAGTGCAGAAGATATTGCTCATATATATGTCAAACTAGATCATGCAATACAAAGGCTCATACCATTTAAAGAATATTATGAAGTAAAAACCCAAGTCAATCCAAACTAGAGAAGGAACCATCCTAAAAAATACCTTAGGTCAAGGATTAACAAGATAACCTTGCCATACTTTGACGGCTCTGGGAAGTTCACCACTCAATCATGGGTTCATAAGCTTGACCCCTACCTATCACTCAACCTCATGACTGAAGCAAATTCCATTAAATTTTTTGTCCTCCACCTACTAGGTATAGCTCATGATTGGTGGAATCATGGACTCATCACCCAAGGTCATTGAAATATAGTCTCCTATAGTGAATTCACCCAAAAAATCATTAATAGATTCAATCAAAAGCATCTTGAGTGGTATTTCAAGGAACTCACCCATCTTAGGCAACTTTTAACTGTGGAGGAATTTGAAAATTAATTCCAAAAGCTAGCCGTGATGGTCCCCAACCTATCCCAAATAAGGTTTACCTATCTTTTCATTGAAGGACTTAAGGAACCAATTAAAAACATAGTAAACCCCTTAGAACCACAAACCTTGGGGAAGGCAATTCAAAGAGCCATGAAAGTGGAATCGAGCTCTTTGAAGGAAAGATCTAAGAATCCCTCATCCAAGTCACAATCCAAACAAGGCCAAGAAAGAAGGGAGAATAAATAAAGAGCATGTTACTTCTGCAAAGAACCATGGATTTCAAGACACTAATGCCATGACAAGGAAGCCATTAAGCAAATGGAAGGATTAATGAAGAAGGGTTTATGCTTCAAATGTAAAGAACCTTGGGGACAAGACCACCAATGCAAGAAGGGACAAATAAATAAAATTGAAGAAGCATGGGATGAAGAGACAAGAGAAACTCCTACCAAAAAGGAAAGATGGGACCCAAATGAACAAGGAACCTTAGCAGTCATCTCTCAAGCAAGTGAACATTGACCCTTTAGGATCAAAGGCACACTAAAAGGATAGAAAATTATTTCTTCGGTTGATAGTGGGGCTTCCCACAACTTTATCAGTAAAATTTTAGTATCAAAATGAAGATTGGAGGCCCAAAACTTCATTGGTTTCAAAGTTGCACTAGCAAATGGAACCACAAATCAATGCACAAAGGTCATTCCCCAATTAGAGACCACATTGGATGGACATAACATAAGAGGGGATTTCTATGTTGTGAACCTACAAAATGATGTGATATTAAGGATTCCTTGGATAAACTCCCTAGGATGCTTTACCATGGATAACCCAAACTTATAAATCCACTTCAAGCACAATGGACAAGAAGTTACACTTAAAGGACTACCAAATGGATCTCCAAAGGTGGTATCGTGCAAAAGGATGGAAAGTATTGTAAGGAATGGACAAGGAGAATGGATAGCACAATGCATGGTGCTAGATAAATCACCTTCTCATGAGCAAGAAATTCAAATAGATATCCAACCTATTCTTAAGAGACACAAGAAGAGTTTTGGACGTATCCCCCCGATCTACCTCCAAAAATGGGATTTGAGCACTACATAGAATTGGAAGAAGGACCAAAACCAGTGATAACCACCCCCTATAGGCATCCCTGAAGGTTGAAAGAAGAGATTGAGAAGACCATTAAAGAATTGCTAGAAATGGGACACATTCAACCAAGTAATAGTCCCTTTGCATCATTTGTCGTGCTAGTCAAAAAGAAAGATGGCACTATGCGAATGTGTATAGATACACAACCTTAAACTAAAAAACAATTAAGAATCAGTATCTAATCCCAAGGATAGATGAATTATTGGTTGAACTCCATGGAGCAAGATATTTCTCCAAAATTGAATTACTTTTGGGATACCATCAAATATGAATGCAGAAGGAAGATGTACCAAAAACAACATTTTGATGTCATTATGGGAATTTTGAATTTCTAGTCTTACCCTGAGGCCTCACCAATGCCCCAACCACCTTCCAATCATGCATGAACCACATTTTCCACCAACAACTAAGGAGGTGTTGGTCATTTTCTAGCAGAACCAAGCAATTCTCTAAAGAGTAGCCAACTCCTATAATGAAGAACTGCTAGGTTAGTGGCCAACACAACGAGCATAGGATTTTATGGTCCATACTCCTTCACTTCAAGCTCTATGAAACCTAGGAGGGTGATCCCAATTTTTTTTTCATGAGGAATATTTTATTAGTAACACATTTATACACATATTAATTCCTACTTATTGCAAATAAAATCCATCTCACTAAAGATTTGGCGGATTTTCAAGTGAGTGACTGACTATTTGCTAGGAATTGGGGATAATTCCACATATACTATCTATGGAAAGATTTTTAATTGAATATTGTTCTATCTTAAAGTCCAGGGCCAGTAGTGCTATCTATCCATTTTATGTAATAATTTTTGACACAATGACTAGTGTCTCATCAATTGAAGCAACATAGTCGAATATGTAAGGATTAGTAATTTACAAATTACTCAATTTAGAAAGAGGCGGACTATTTCCATATTGCTTTGCATTTATGAAAACTCACTGTGCCTGAAACATCTACTTCTTAAGTTTCCTAAGCAATTCCTTACAAAGTTTATAACCCTATTCAAGCATTTTAATTAACTCCTTGAATTAAAGCTGAAAATAAAGTAATACATTCAAATGAAATATCTAAATACAAATGATAACACTATTAGTATTTCTCATTCATAACTTGTAAGGAACATACATAGGAGAGTATCTACTTCTAGACTAAATTTTTTTTTGATATCAGTAATCTCTATAAAACTTATTTAAGATCGATACATACAGGATTTCATATCCAAGACAAACTACTAGACTATTTCTAGTATTCTATTCAAAGTGCCTCTCCTGGACTTAGCTTTCACCTAGAACCCCTACTAAGACTTCAGAATCTGACCACACATGTAATAAGCCCTGAAATCCCTTTTATAGAACAAGGGAGCAACAAGCATTAGGCTTAATTACATTCACATTTCATTTGATTTGCACCAAAATTTGAGATATTCCTAGTTTGTTACATGTAATCATCTAAGGAAAATGGAAGAGTAAAAGACCACATTCCATATTCCTTGAATGAAGATACGCCAGCTCCTTGAAAGGAAGTTTTTGTTGCAACCATGTTGAATCCTTAGCCTTGTTGACCCAAGAAGATTCTCCAATAACAGCTCCAGCACAAACTTGTATATTTTTTGGAAACAACATGCACGTTGCCAAGGTTAACTAGTCTAGCACTTCTCCTACACATCAACCCAAAAACATTCCACCTCAACACTAGAAACAAGAAATCACATGAGTGCTGATTTGGACAATCCTTATAGAAAGGGCATGGTTTCATCGAAAAAAAAAAAGGTGCAGTCATCACTCTGAGTCATCAACCTTAGAGGATACTCGCCCACGTTTTGCTCATGGTGGGACTGGAGAAATTATCACCACCTCCTTGCTAGAATTCATTAATAGTACTAGGGAGAGGGGATAATAATAACCCTCTAGATTAGTGTCACCCTTACTGTCTAATGGGTTGTTAGAAACCTCACATGGAGAATTGCATCCTTCTAGATAAGCCGTACAATGCTTATTTACTCTCCTTGCCTTCTTTTCATATTCCATGATCCTCTTCCTTCTATGTTTGACTAGATTTTTTGAAACTATCCAGTCCCATGGATGGTAATTTTCTTTGTCACTATACTCCTTGAATTTCCCAAGTCCCATTCTATCTTTTGGAATATTAGGAGCTCCTTGTGTTTCAGTCTCATCCTCATAAGTACTCTCAAACTCAAGAAACTCAATTCCTTAGATTTCAAAATTGCCATGGTAGACCTAATTGACTAAGGCAAGACTCCTACTCAGGAAAATTCAATACTCATACACTTCCTTACTAACCCACACCTCTCATTTACTGTAGAATAAATTTTGATGAAAAAGAATAACAAATGATCTGCATTAAATAGGCAATTTGAAGCATACAAGATTAATGATCCCAGAATTCTTCATGCAATCGAGTTGATAACCTAACAACTCATTTTTGAATCCAGGTCATTGATTTTAAAGCATTTAAAGCTTCATCCATGGTGATCTAAGCTTCACCTTTTATGCCTTTAGCAACTTGCTCATAGAAAATAGAAATTCAACTCAAGTGTTGTGATCTATCAATTAGCATGTATCACCAACCTAATCTGTGCTTTCTCATTAATATCGACAAAGTGCACAAGATAAATTTTTCTTAGAGAGAAAGTTTCCTTAACACCTCATCGCTCATCGCTAATCTTCCTCAAATTCTGGGGTGCAATTAGTGATGAAAGTATTCATGTAATGATCTTTAGTCCATTGGATCATCCTATTTTAAAAACTACATCAACGGTTCTTCAATCCTTTTGCCGCTTTCCTTTTTTCTTTACGCTAGATTCTTAGGGTCCTGCCAAGTTGCCTGTTCCATCAATAGTGATCTCTTATCGTAGATGCATCTGGTCCTTCGTTGGCCTCATTAGTGATGTAAACATCCTCGTGATGGTCTTTATCCCTTGGTTTTGCAGCCTGTCCTTTGGTCACATATGTCCCTTTATCATGCATCGCTAATTCAAACTTTGCATCTAGGTTCCTATCAGCTATGGGAGATGTTGTGGAGGCATTAGTTTTAGATACGTACACCTGCATAAAATTAATAGGCACAAAATACATCGCTCACAGGATCATATCAAATTAGCGAAAGAAAAACTTTTAGAGGACACCATCATCTATCGCTAATTCGAAACTCAGGTTCTGAAGTGAATTCGTGATGAGTGATATAATGTAAGTCCATCACTCATCACTAATTCTCCTCATACATTATGTGAGCAATTAGCGATGAGAGGTTTTACAATGTTCATAAGGTCCATCGCATATCGCTAATGTGGGAATTTACATTTAAAACATATCCGCGATCACATGATATAAAGGAAATTACATCATATCGCTCATCGCTGATCCAAATTTATCATCTTATGACCATCCACGATGAACGATAAGATCAAAAGGCCCGAAGCATCGCTCATCGCTATTACAAATTTGAAGGTTCAAAATCCATTAGCGATGAGCAATGTAAAAAGAAAACACCATTCCATCACTCATCGCTAATTCAAGGTGTGTTCCTATGAACAAATCAGTAATGAGATATATAGTTATGAGGGCCATCAAGACTTAAGTGGAAAATTTGAGCATGTGCACTTAAGTTTTTCTTAAAAGAAGGGATTCTCTAGGATGATATGATAATAATAGGCTCAAGACTTTGAAATTCAAAGGATATAAAGACCAAAATCTTTTACTCAACCTTATAAAA
This sequence comes from Sequoia sempervirens, assembly GCA_007258455.2. NCBI lineage: Eukaryota > Viridiplantae > Streptophyta > Pinopsida > Cupressales > Cupressaceae > Sequoia > Sequoia sempervirens. Next base: position 4,128 of record VDFB02322360.1, on the reverse strand, counting down.
TGGAAAGGTCTAGACTTAGGCTTGAGGGACTAGTTTCCAAGTGACAGTGAATGACATAAGATGTTTTAAAATGACTAGCAATGGGTAATAGGTAGTCAATGACCAAATAGAACCTTGTAAGCACTTATAACAAATAAAACCCTAAACCCTTGGATAATAATCCTACATCCAAATGTAATAAGGGTTTTAAAATGGAACAAGAAATTTTTTGAGGGTTCCATCAGGAAGTTCCTACTAATCTTCTTTGATGATATCTTGATCTATAGAAAAAAATGGGAAGAGCATCTTTGACATATTGAAGAAGTCTTAAATATTTTGGAATCAGAATCCCTTTATGCAAAAATGTCAAAATGTGAATTTGGGTTGGAAGAAATACTCTACTTGGGATATAAAATCAATGCAGAAGGAGTGAGCATGGATGAGGAGAAGATTAAAGCCATCAAAGAATGGCCCAAACCAAGGACCTTGACTATACTTAAAGGCTTTGTGGGATTATGCAGCTATTATAGGCATTTTGTAAAGGGCTTCTCCAAGTTAGCCACTCCCCTCATAGACTTGACTAAAAAGGGGGCCTTTTTGTGGAATGACCAAGCACAGGAAGCCTTTGAACAACTAAAGGAATCCATGAGTACCTGCCATGTCCTTTCCATTCCCAGCGTCACACTACCATTCGAGCTACAATGTGATACCTCTAGATAAGGAATCGGTGCAATTCTCATGCAAAAGAAACATCCAATAGCCTTTGAAAGTTGCAAGCTGACTGAGACAGAGAGGCACTACTCCATCTATGACAAATATATGTTGGCTATTATGCATGCCCTAGCTAAGTTTTTACAATACCTAGTTTGTGGAAGATTCATCATCAAAACATATCACAATAGTCTATGATACTTCATGCATCAAAAAGATCTTAGTGATCATTAACAAAATTGGGTAAGTCAAGTTCAAGCATATTATTTTGACATAGAATATGTTAAAGGAACCAATAATGAGGTGGTGGATGCTTTATCTAGTCACCCCTATCTCAACACCATAACAAGCATTTCAAAGGATTGGAGAAATGACATTATCACCGAGTATGCCAAAGATGCACAAGCCTCAGAGAATTTGGAAGGAATAATGCCAAATGAAGAATACAAGGTGTGGGATGACCTTATCCTATATAAGGGAAGGGTATTTCTTGTTCCCCACTCAAGGATAAAGAAAAAAATAATAAAGGAATTCCATGATGGCCCTCTAGTCGGCCACCAAGGGTACTACAAACCTTATAAAAATATTAGAGTGAAGTATTCATGAAAGGGATTAAAGAGAGATGTGCTTAAACATGTACAAGAATGCATGAATTTTCAACAAAATCCCCCTGTAGGATTTCTACAACCATTTCCCATTCCCAACCAAAAATGTGAAAACATTTCGATGGATTTTATAATTGGATTGCCCAAAGTGCATGGGAAAGATAGCATTTATGTGATAGTGGATAGGCTTAATAAGTTTTCCCACTTCTTTGCAATCTCATTGGAATATAAAGCACCTCAGATAGCAAAATTATTCTTTAAGGAAGTCTTTTGACTCCATGGAATACCCAAGACAATCATCAATGACCGAGATAGCAAGTTCCTTACCCAATTTTGGCAAGAACTTTTTCAACTAGCAGGGACAAGTCTAACTCCTAGCACAAGTTACCACCCATGAACAGATGGGAAAATAGAGATAGTTAAAAAATGGATAGAAGGTTACTTAAGGAACTATGTCACGGGACAACAAACCGCATGGATAAAATGGGTACACATGGGTGAGTATTGCTATAATACTACCCACCACATGTCAATTAGGATGAGCCCCTTTCAGGCCCTATGTGGATATGAAGTTCCTTCCTTTGGAAATTTAGTCATCCAAGAAAGCAAAGTACAAAGTGCACAAGACTTCATAGAACAAAGTGTTGACCTCATGAAAGTACTCAAGGAAAATCTGCAACATGTCGAGAACCAGTAAAAAATCTATGTTGATCAACACCGCATAGAAAGGACATTTGAAATTGGAGATCTACTATTTCTGAGGCTACAACCATATAAGAAAACATCAATCAAGAAGAGTGGGATTGAAAAGCTCAAGCCATGTTTCTATAGTCCCTATAAAGTTATAAGAAGGGTGGGCGAGGTAGTTTACAAGATAGAACTACAAGAGCATAGCAAGATTCATAATTTTTTTCATGTATCCAGGATTAAGAAGGTCGTTGGGCAACAAGTCACTCCTTGTACTGAGTTACATCCTCTAGATGAAGAAGGACAACTTACCTTGGAACAAAAATTTATCCTAGACACCATAGAAAGGAAATTAAGGAACAAGATCATTATCGATTCTCTAATAAAATGGAAGGGACTTCCTGAAGAAGATGCTACATGGAAAAGGGAAGAAACTATTGAGGCATTTAAAGATAAAATTTAGAAAGGGAAAATCATAATGGCCCTTGACTAGAACAAGAAATAGAATATTATATATAATACCTTTAAAATAATAAGACATTTTCCTTGCCCAAGAACATCCCTTGAGGATGATATGCAATATTACATTACATTACAATACATATAATAATAAGGATGGATATACCAAAAAATAGGGTGTCCATAAGGCCTAAGAACTGGAAAGCTAGCTTCCAGGATTTTAAGGTTGGGTACACTTAAGAATAAGGTATCCAGAAAGCCTAGGAAGAGATATTACAACCTTTTCCCAGGAATATAAGGCTAGGTACACTTAAAAGTAAGGTATCCAGAAGGCTTGGTAAGAGATGTTACAATCTTTTCCCAGGATTATAAGGTTGGATAGACTTAGAAAAAGGTATCCAGGAGGCTTGGAAATAGATTAAGAGTAACTAGGTTACAATCTTCTTCTAGGATTACAAGGTTGGGTATACTTAAAAAATGAGGTATCTAGAAGGCTTGGAAAAAGATTAAGTGTAACAAAAAGTTACAATCTTTTTCCAGGACAAGATAGGTACACCAAGAAGAAATATCAAGAGCTGTGAATTGCTTGAGGACAAGAAAAATCAAGAGGGGGAGACTTGTGATGTCCACATCATAAGGGAAGTATTTAGAAAATAAACTTAATACATTTAAATCTTAAATAGATATAATATATACATATACATACATACATACATACATACATATATATATATTTACATTCAAATAGAATATGTCACATACTAAATCATTTTGTTTATACACTAACAAGATGCTAAATAGAAAACCAAGAAAATTCAAAATAGCAAGATTGAAGGAGACAAATACAAAGGATTAGTCACCCAAACTAAACCAACACTAATCATTGTGAATGGACACATGAAGGAACTAGTTGGAGACACATCTTTTGGATGCCACACCTATATTAAGTCAGACACTGAGAGGAAGGGAAATCATTAGACAGAAAGTGAAGTTTAGAAGATAGCTTTCAGAGAGAAGGACATCACATGAACTAGAATTCACTTCCAGACCCTTTGAGATCTTAGGTCAATCAAGATAAGAACCTGATTCATCTACAAGGTGGAGATTCATCAGCGATATACTAGACATGTGAATTGACTCTATCCTTATTTATTAAGGAGATCATTCATATTGAAAATAACAGACAATACAATCAATAAGCAAATCAGCCTAAAGCATGTAATCAGGGAACAACATCAAGAATAGGCATTCAAATCTCGACCCACTATATCTACAGTCTATAGGCAACAATCTTTGAATATTGAACATAAAGACTTATTTATTCAATTCATCTCTTCAATATAAATCTCCATATTTGAGTCCTCTAATTGAAACACTATATTTGAAGTACACAATTGAGATTCATTGATTAGTCAGAAATTGGTGGATTTAAAGTTAAGTTGTCCCGATTAAATAAGGGAACATCACACAAGCTCAGCCAGTGGCATGGGATGAAATGGTAGTGGAGATTGACAAGGTGAAACCAAGGAAGAAGCCTTGTGTTGTGCATTCTACAAAGTTGACTAATGATGGGGATTTAATAGTAGAATTTGCTATACCTATTGATGAAAAGGATGAAAAAGAATTGCACGCTGAAGATTATTAGATAAGCACTATCAATCTGGGAAAACATACAAGAAATCAACAG
>VDFB02322359.1:0-40370 GCA_007258455.2 Sequoia sempervirens | reverse complement strand
AAACAAGAACAACAAAAAATTAAGTCCACTCAAAATTCTAAACAATCATCTCAAACATCTATCTCTTACAATATAGATGAAAATACAACATACACAACAAATTTTGATGATATAGATTATCAATCCCTGCTTACCCAACATGAAATGGAAAGACTTTACGCGAGAGGTTATAAATTTTTCAAACAATTAGGATATACTTGAAAAGGGTCTAGAAAACATGAACAAGGTATTCATGTCCCTATTGAACCTAATACATAAGAAATGAAAATGGGATTGGGATATTCTTTTTCTAAAACAACCAAAGCTACTCAATGACCATCCTTAAACATTAACGTGATCACATGTCAACCACAACAAAAACTTACCATTACCCATCTCGATTTGCTTGATCCAACCCTGCCACCTTTGTATGCCAATGGTGATGAGGCTTTGAAACACATATTAGGTGTTTATGATACCCCATCCTCACCTACTTCCATCAAACACATTATTTGTGCTATGAATGTTACCGAGCAAGAATCAAGTCATATCACTAAAGGATTTTATGAATCTGAAAGTCCTAAATCCAATGCACTTTGTTTAGGAGATACCATTGATGTGTTCATAGAAATTAATGATAAAGATAAAGTTATTAAAATTGGGAAATTCCTTGATGATGAGGAACAAGAATATGCAACTACTTTACTTCATGATTTTCCTAAAATATTTGCTTGGAAATATTATGATATGCTCAAAATTGACCCAAAAATTGTAATGCATAATATTGTCCTTGATAACAATGCTAAACCCGTTTGTCAAAAGATTCACAAAATGAATCCTAATGTGGCCTTTCAAGTTAAAGAAGAACTTGAGAAACTTCTTGATGCAAGCTTTATTTGACCTATTGATTATTCTCCTTGTATCTCAAACATTGTCGCAGTTGCAAAACCCGATAATCATATTAGGATATGCACCGATTTTTGAGACTTGAATAAAGCCTCTTTAAAAGATGATTTTTCACTTCTTAATATCGACATGATCATGGATTCAACTATTAGACATGCTTTGTTTTCATTCATGGATGGATTCTCTGGTTGTAATCAAATCCTTATTAACCCTTAAGATCAATACAAAAATTCCTTTACAACTATTTAGGGAATGTTTTGTTGGGTTTTTATTCCCTTCAGTTTAAAAAATGCAGACACAACTTATCAATGTGCAATGACATTAATTTTTCATGATTATATTCACAAAATCTTGTAAGACTATGTCTATGATATTCTCGATAAATCCTTAACTCGACTGGACAATGTAAATGTCCTTCATAAAATATTTGAAAGAATCAAATAGTATAACATGCGATTGAATCCAAAAATATGTGTCTTTGGTGTAGATAGTGGTAAACTCCTAGGGTTTGTCATATCTCATAGAGGCATTGAGGTGGACACAAATAAAATAGATGCAATTGTTAACATGCCACCTCCAAAGAATATTTCTCAGTTACGCATGTTACAAGGTCGTATTCAAGTTATTCATCATTTCATAGCATCTTTAGCTAATCACACATTACCTTTCATGCATATCCTTAAAAAGGGTGTCCCTTTTGATTGGGATGAGGATTTTAAACAAGCTTTTGAGAGTTTAAAGTAATATTTAGCCACTCCACCTATTTTACAACCAGTTGTGCCACATAGACCATTTATCTTGTACATTGTCGCCTCTTCCAATGCTCTTGCAACACTGTTGCTCAGCACGATGATAATGGTAAAGAGCACCATGTTTATTAAATTAGCCACACCTTAATTGATTATGAGACATGATATTCACCAATTGAAAAACAATGTTTGGCTCTTGTATTTGCTACTAGTAAGTTGTGACATTACTTACTCAATGTTGAAGTATAAGTTGTCACAAAATTTGATCCTCTTAAATATCTTTTCAACAAAATTGATCTCTCCAACCACTTAGCTAAGTGGGTGATGTTGTTAACTGAGTTTAACCTTAAATTTTTTTCACACAAATAAATCAAAGGTCAAGCCTTAACCAATCACTTAACTGATGCTCCTTCTCCCTTTGCTTTACCTACTACTGATTCCTCTCCTGATGATCATGTCTTAACTACTGATATTAAACCATGGGAATTATTTTTCAATGGATCCAAGTGTCAAACAGGTTCTAGTGCTGGAGTGGTACTAATTCCACCTGACGAAAAACCTATTCCCTTATCTTGCCATTTAAATTTCCTATGCACAAATAATATAGCTAAGTATGAGGCATTGATTGTAGGTTTGCAAGTTACTTTATCTGTTCACACTAAACATATTAAGATCTTTGGCAATTCACAATTAGTCATCAAACAAATCAATGGTACATATCAAACTAAACATGAAAAATCATTATAATACAAGGATCTTATAATGAAACTATTAGAAAAAATTGATTCATTTAGCATTGATAACATCCCACGCAAGGATAAACGACGTGTAGATGCAATGGATAGTGCAAATTCTCTCATATCCCCACATGATCCTTCTACAAATTTCACATTCATTATTCACTCCATCATGAAACCTTTGATTGATACTCTGTTAGAAAACATTTTGGCAATAACTCAAGAAACTTCGTGTGAATGGTATGATACAATATACAACTACTTAAAGGATGGTACCATTCCTGAAACTACCACAACTAATACTTGAAAGCGCTTACGTAAACTCAAAACTAAATATGTGATCCTTGCAGGTCACACATTGTATAGAAGATCTTTCAATGGTCTCCTCTTACATTATCTTAATGATTCTAAAATCCCTTTAGCACTCGAACAAGCTCATGTTGGTGCCTGTGGAGGTCATTTTGGAGGTTTCTCGTTAGTACAACTACTTATTCATATGGGTTATTATTGGAGACATATGGAGAAGGATTGTTTCACCTATGTCAAATGATGTCACAAATGCCAATAACATAGCAATTTGATTCACGCTCCTACTGTTGAGCTCCATGCCAATGTTCCCATTTGGCCATTTTCAGTATGGGGGTTAGATATTATTGGAAAAATTTCACCTCCTTCTTCTACTAGACATACTTTTATCATAACTACAACCAATTATTTCACAAAATGGGTAGAAGCTATACCCCTTCGTTCAACAACTGCTGAAGTAATTTGTCATTTCATCTTGGAACACATAATTTATCACCTTTGGACTTGCTTCCACAATTGTTTCAGACAATGGAATGCCATTTAAGAATAATAAAGTTCAACAATTTCTCCAACTCTTCAACATTCAACACCGATTTTCCACACCGTATTATCCGCAATCCAATGGACACACTGAAAATACTAATAAAATTCTTGAACAAATCCTTAATAAAACTATTAGCAATAATCATAAAGACTGGCATACACAACTCTCTTATGCGCTTTGGGCTTATAGAGCTAATGTTCGATCATCCACTAGAAATACCCCTTGTAGCCTTGTTTAGTGTGGTAGAGACAATCTAGTGTGCATTTCTAATGGTCCTAGATACTTTAGAACCCTTTTAGGAAATTTTGCAAAGAAATAGGGACACTTCACGAAGAAATGGGACACTTCGTGAAGAAATGGGACGCTTTGCAAACAAAAGGGACTCTTTGTGAACAAATGGGACACTTTGCAAAAAAAGGGGACACTTTGTGAACTTTTTTCCAAGAACCCTAACTTAACCTATCTAGGCATTAAAATCATTAAATAATTATAAAATTACAAAGAGAAAGTGGAAAAATCAACTCACCTCATGATACAGCTCGCCACGTGCCACTTGGTCACGAAGATCATCCAGCCACGAAGGTGTGTAATCCCGTCTACTCGACATGTTCTTCTCCTACTTGTCACTTTCAAGCTACACAAAGGTAAAATGAATAGTAAGTGACAAATTACTTTCATCCACTCCTTTTACTCACTTTTCATCTCTTTTTACTTTCACATATTAACCCAATGTTATCCTCTTTTCAAAAAACTTATAATATTTCCATTCTTCAACTTAACATAATGGGAGCTAGGGTAATCCATTTTTTGATGTCATTTCATGTGTTGGAATTGTGATTCCACACTCGATATCATCATCTCTCTATCATTATGTGGCATGGTACTTGGAAATTCCCTATGATATGATGTTTCTTTTTCAATGTGGCTAGATTTCTACCTTTATTCCACCTCCGTAAAGCAAGCAAAATCAATGGAGGCATACATCTACCCTCGAATTGGAATCCTAAGAGTTAGATAAAAGGATTTTTGGGAAATCAATAAACATGTGTTGCAGGATGCAATTCCTAATGCTCTGGTTGTGTAGATAACTACACTAGGGGCTTCGTTCTCCTATCTTTTTGAATATGTATAATTTTATGTAGTAAGGTGCATTGCTTAGAGTCATTTAGCTTACATATACACATAGAGTCATATGGGTGCAAAAGTGGGGGCTAAATGTGTTGTAGAAAATTGGAACCTATTGAGAAAAGAGACAATTTCACACATAATTAGACCCACTTTTTAGTCCCTTTACATAATTTACCCTTCAAAACAACATTTATAGGCTCTTGAGACCCATTAATTTTGATCTAGAGGCCTATTTCACATAAGAAATCACATAAAACCCAATTAACAACATCTAATGACATCATACCCTAACAACCCACCTTCAAACAACAGTAGTGGGACCCATTTTCCACCTTGGGTGAATGAGTCCCCTCTAGTTGGGCCCATTCACCAAGAGTGGAAAATGAGTCCCCATTGAGGGAAAATTGAAAATTAAGCAGGAATTCAATCAATTTAACTTTTATTTCTGGTGAATGTCAACCTCTTAGGTCTAATTAATGGGAAAATAAGGTATTGTATCTTATATAAATACTCATTTCAAGTCATTTCACATGATCTTTTTCATAATTCCTCAATATTTTTATCATTCTTCAAGAGCAATTCATAAAGTCAAGTCTCTCATTAGCAAAATTTGAAGTTTTAGGGCAGCAAACTAGGGTTTTTGCAAGTCTTGAAGCTCACTTCTCTTGTCAAGAGCCAACATTGCAAAGGGTTGAGGATGGATGCCTATGGTGAATGATGAAGAAATCTAGGGTGAGGAGGTGCAACTAGCCACCAAATCATGCCTAAGGACTTTGTTTCCTATTGATTCCATCTTCCATTTTCACTCTAGATCTTCATATTAACATTTGCATGCCATTTTATTCCTATGTTTCATGTGTTATAAGGTTTCTAGGGTTGAGATCTTGCATCATTTCAATTATTCTTGCATGTCTTATTCTACATCAATAGAATAGGGTTTGTGTCATGATTCAAACTTTCCTAGTCTTTAACACATGTAAGGCTAGGGTTTATGCAGATTTTTCTTTATCCAAGGTTTAATTACCAATCTAGGGGTTTGAATAAGGAAAACCCCCCATTAGATCAACTCTTTTAATCTGTTTTTTAGGAATTTTCTGAGATCTGGAATCGGGTTTCCGTCAAAATTTGTTGTGTAGGTGTCAAGATACAGATCTAAGTTTTGAGATTGCAGAAATCAAAAAGTGGAATGATTTTCCATGCATAGCGAATGAGTCCCTCCTAAGGTGCAAGTTTGAGTCAGATGTAGTTTCAGACTCCTGACTATCAGAAAATTGGTTATGAGTAGAAAAGCCTTGATCTAGGACTAATTCACGCAAGGTGGTGAATGAGTCCTAGTCAACCCAAGTTCAGATTGCATCAACTTTCTAGATTGTTCTTTAGTCCTCTATAGCCTTTCAGGTGCACACATTTTGAGAAACAACTTTTTGTTTAGTTAAGAATTGCATTTTGTTCATTATTTTAACCTTTTTACAAACAACACTATGTTTTCAGCCTAAATCTTAGTTTTGTATTCATTTTTAATCATTTAGATTAGTCAATTGCATTTAGATAAGTTCATTTACATTAAACAACATTGCATACATCCTAATTTGAGTGAATCATGAGCATTTTTGGCCCTGTCTCTCTTCTTTTAGGTGAAAAACCCTAGAAGTGCAAGAGAAGCCTTTAGGGAACCAAAAATATATGTTTTATTTAGGTTCCACCTAAACTAAGTGAATTCACTATAAAATAAATTTCTAGCCTGGTGATGACTAGATACAAAAGAGATACTATCAACTATTTATCTAAAGTCGACTCCACTACCTCTGATCTAGAAGCATCAATCTTCCTCCAGTTGGTCACAAGTGGCATGGACATGGGATTATAGTTTTCCATCCCGAATCACTATAGGATATCAATTAAGTAATACCCTTTTCAAAGGAAGATATATGCCTCTTTCTATGAGAACTCCAATCCCAGAAAGTAGTGCATCAACCCCAATTCCTTCATCTCAAATATTCCTACAAGATCCTACTTGTAGTGTGCTATAAGCTCCTCTAACCCTGTGAGAAATGGGTCATCAACATACAACAACAATATGAGAAATTCACCCTTCACCTGAACACATTACAAGTTTGGATCTACCTCACTCTTGATGAATCCCACACTCTATAAGTAACTACCTATACGTGAATACCACACCCTAGGATCTTGCTTAAGCCCATACAATGCTCTTTTCAACCTACGTGTTGATGGTCAAAATGGCATAGCAACAATTAAAAAAAATATTCCTATTCTATTTCTCCTTAAAGAGAAAGACAACACATGGATATCTCAGCTCCCAAGGTCTTTGTAGTTGGTTCTCAACTATGCTAATTTCACTCAATGGTTAATGTGAACTATAATGTTCAAGGGGCCTGTTGGTGTTGGGCTGGTGGATTGTTCTAAAATCAAGCATGAATTTACTTGTTACCTTTCAAGGAATTTCTAACTAAAACTGAAGAACAAAATCAACTTGTGATTAACACACAGTTGCATTCATTCACAGTGCTGATTTCAACAACTGATTATAAGTTACCATTTAAACAAAACACAAAATAAGATTCCATTCCTTGAAAGCTTTCAAAATCAAATGATTAACTCAGGATAAATACCATTCTGGAACACAATATGAAGTAGATTCAAATCTGGTTGCTCCTACTATCGGTGAAACAAATAAGCAACATTTACAAATCGGGCACAATCACCAGTGTACAGAAAACCTATGTCTTCAAATTGTTTCCATCTACACTAAGAAATCTTGAAGGACGCATTACTTTCTATATTGAATCTAACTCCTAACTAAGAAGAAAAAAGAAGCTCCCCATTACGAAGAAACAGAATGCAGTTTTCGTCCCCTCTATCTTTCCTAAAACTTCTATCTCTTTTTTCAAACTCTTAAAAAAAAACTCCTCACAAAGAGAAAGAATATGCCATATATACATAACCTCCTGAAAAGAATGTCGGCCCCTATTTTAGGGTTTACAAAATATCCTCCTCTAGAAGGGTCGGTGTCTAGATCTTTTGAATAAAGTTGGTTCTACATTAAATGTGAATCCCTACTGTCCATGTCAGTGAAAGATTGTCCTCAGGAGAAACCTTCAGATCTTTTATAGCTACCGCATTTACTTCTGGCCCCTGTCTCCATCTTCAAACTTCCATGCTGAGCCGCCTTGAATGCCCTAAAGCGTTACCATTAATGCCGAGATACCTTTTCTAGCAAATCCCAACTGTCACTGTGACTCACGGCCTCCTTCTTCCCTTTAGCCCTCTTCTCGCTCTAGATTTGTTGACGTCATCCCCTACCGGTGAGACTAGCTTCCTTCGCCGAGACATTACACCAAAGTTGCATCCTTTCGCCGAGGGATCATTTTATTTTAGGGAGACTTTTCTTGGTCGGCGAGACGTTACCCCGAGCTCAACATGCCACACCAAGGGCACAAAATATGTTGGTGAGACCCTATCGGGTCAGCAAGACTTTTCATTGAAGTCACCTCACCTCGCCAAGATTCTCCAAGTCGGCAAGACTTTTCCTTCGGCCAGACATCACGCCAAACTTACATCTTTTGGCAAGACTTTACTTGGTTGCCAAGACTTCTCTCTGAACTCAAACCACTACGCTAATACTGCCTCATCTTTTGGCGAGACTTCTGCATGTCAGGGAGACATATGAAAACCTACGACGATTTAAAATGTCATGGTGATGGGCAGATCCCAAATGAATCCTGCAAAACAACCACCTCTATTAGTTCCAAAAGTACATAAAATATATCATTAATATCATGCCTTCAATTTTAATAAAAAGAAACCCAACTCTGGTGGAGGCCGAACCAAAACTGAACCAAAAAATGACACTTAACTTCAAAACCGGAGGGGGCGGGGAAAAACAGAAATCAGAATGGGGACCGGAGTTGGAATGGGAACAAGCCATGGGGACATCATTTCCCAGTCTAGACCCCATCCCAGATCTGCGGCCGCAAAAGAAAAGAAAACGCAAAGGAAAAACCTAACCGACCAACCAAGTGATCGGAACCGGGACAAAACAAAGGAACAAGGCGGAACTAGGACCGGAACCAAACCCGAACCAAAAAAAATTTCAAGTTTTAGGTTCGGATTCCCTTTTGAACCTGCCTCCGATGACACCCGGAAAAGATGACGAAGATAGATGAAGGAAAAAAGGAAAGGGGGAAAACATCCCCTAACAAAAACAAAAGGAATAAAAGAAAAAAGAATGGCCCACACAGAACCAGAACTGAAACCAGAACCAAACCCAAACCAGAAATATTTTCAAGTTTTAGGTTTAGATTTCATTTCGAACCTACCTTCGACAACATCCAAAAAGACAAAGAAAGAGGGGAAACCCCTAAGACATGAGACAAAAAATGGAGAAGGAAACTACCAACCATAGAAGAGACAAAGGGAAAGACGAAGTTGGGGCCGGGAATGGAACAAGACCAGACCCTGGACCTAATTTCCAAGCTCGATCTTGGTGTTGATTCCGCATCTGACAGAACAAAGAGAAAAATGCCCAAGGTAGAAAAGAAAGGAAAAAGGGAAAAGAATAGAACAAGGGGGGACCCATTTTGTTCCAAAACAAAGTGGGGTAGTTATGCAAGGCATAACAAATGGCGACTTGGCTGGGAAAATGATTTAACCATTTTCAAGAAACTGAAGAATTCAGCTACCTAGAACTTCTAGTTTATGAACATCACAACTCTAGTTGGGTCAGTTTTAACAACCAAGGTTGAGCTAGAATCTCAAATGTAAATCAACAACTACTACCCTTGAATCTATGTGTGTGCTTGATTGTGCATCACTCTCTTATAAACTTTTCTTCATCTTTCAAACAATAATGTGCAAGATTTGAGCTACGTGAGTTGATTCCCTTTAGCTATCATGTAATGATATCTTGGGCATTGCTCCGCTACCAGTCAAGCGTCCATAGCCCCAATGGAGATACCTTTAATTTTCTCACAGCATTGCTCTACTGCCAGCCAGGTGTCCATAGCCCTAGTAGAGATACTGGAATCACCCATTCATATTGAGTCTTCTTTTCTCTTTTAGATAATTCACCCCTTATTTTTTTTGAGTTTTAGATATTTCATTTATCTTTTCTCAATATGTCAGATGTTTAATCATCCATTCTGGGTTGAAAACTACCATGGACCTTATGACAGCACTTGGGAATCATATTTTTCACTCAAATATTACAACACCATAGTCCCAAGACAAATATACCATTACAAAGGGAGATGATCTTAATGATTTACATGATAGATTCACAGGAAGCTAATGAATACTATTTACTTTGCACCTTGTTTTCAAGACTTTCCACAACTCTTATTGACAATGAGCACAAAGAAATTTTTTAGGACAAAATCACCCAATCAACAAACCTGAAAATATCTAAACCACTTCTCTCCTAATAACCACAGTATGCTTCAGATATCAACCCACTATTTAAAGAGGGGAAGAACAAATAAACCCCAAAGAAACAAACAAGAAAAAAACAAAAGATCAAAGGAAATGAAAGGACAAAAAGAAAAGATAAATAAACAAACAACAAAACTATTTACAAACAGAAGAAGATATTACTTACAAACAAGAAACAAACAAAATATTTGTAGAAGAATAGAAAACTATTTACACGCATAACAGAAAATTACAAAGCTTTACGACTCAAAATAATGCTTAAGAAACTATCCATTGACAGGCAAGGGAACAGGTTCTCTAGTTAAACTACTCAATCAGAAAGCATTTTCTCCCAAGATCTCAACAATCTGATAGGGGCCTAACTAGAGTTTGTCAAATTTCTGGTGACTACCCTTCTTTTCACTGGCTTTATCACACAGCATCACAAGGTCAGATATTCTAAAAGTTTTGATTTTGGCTCTTTTGTCAAACCAACATTTGACAAAAGCCTGGTGTCTAAAGAATTGTTGCAAGGCGGCATCTCTCTGCTCTTCCAATTTTAACAAGGCAACTAATCTTACTTCTATCCTATCATCACTAAAGTAGAATTTTTGCATGAACTCAAGGATAGGTATTTGAAAATGGATAGGAAACACATGCTCTTTCCCATATACTAGCTTAAATGGTGAAGTATTTAAAGTAGTCTTAATCCTAGTCCTATCTGTGCATAATAAAAATCTCAACTGGGTCTGCTAGTCCCTAGGGTTGTTTTCTAACAGTTTCTTAATTACCCCTAAGAGATTCTTATTAGTTGATTCTGCAACTCCATTTCCTTGTCAGTAATAGTTTGAAGAATATTTTAAGACAATTTTGTGATCATAAGCCCATGAAATGAACTCAGCAGAAGAAAAGGAAGAGCCATTGTCACATACCAATGCGAAGGGTACTCCAAACCTAGTGGTGATGCATTCGGTGAGGAACCTGATCACTACCTCTGTTGTGTTATTCTTGCAAGGGATAGCCTCTATCCATCTAGTGCAGTAATTAGTGGCAATCAAAATGAGTTTGTGTCATGCAGAAGAGTTTGGGTTAATTACCCCAATAAAGTCCAGCGCCCATTGGGAAAATGGTCTTACCTCATAGACAGGGTACAATGGCATGGCTGAATGGTGTTCTTTTGATGCAGAGATCTGACATATGTGGCATTTTCTTGTATGCTGATGGGCATATTTGAACACACACGACTAGTAATAATCAGATCTGAGGGTCTAGTGTGCCAATGAGTTTGTCAAACCATGACCTGTGTTGTGTTTCCTATGAAATTTAGTGATCACGTGTTTAGCCTCCTATTGATCGAGGCATCATAGGTACACTCCCTCAAAATTCTTCCTATATAGTAATCCTCCTTTGAGCATATAATGAGATCTCTTCATTCTTAGCCCTCTCCTTTGAGTGGCATTCATTCCCCTTGGACATCAATTGTTGAGGTGAAATAGATTATATCAGCATACCAAGGGTTGTTTGAGAAGGACCGAGTTGTATATTGCTGGCAAATGATGTTGTCACCAGTAGTCACCATGGACTTAGATAGGCCTGTACCTCTGACAAGTTTCATAAGGTGTATCTCTAGTTCAAACTCTTGCAAGATGGCCATCCATTTCCCTCTACGTTCTCCCAGTTCGCTCTGCATAAGTAGGGACTTCACAGCAGCTTCAGGAACTACAACAATGGTTTGGCTTCGGAGGATGTAGTTCCTGAACCTTTTGATAGCCCTGACTAGTGCAAAAGCTTGCTTGTCAAGAGGTGGGTACTTAGCTTTAGCATTTTTGAATGGAGAGCTCATGAAAGCAATTGGCCTCTCCTCTGCCTCTCCTCTTCGTTGAGTCAGTACTACTGCACAAGAATGTTTAGAAGCAAAGGAATAAATGTAGAACAGCTTCAAGTAGTCAGGACTGGTAAGGACTGGCGCTTCTAAAATGGATCACTTGATATGTGAAAGTGCCTCCTTTGCCTCCTCACTCCATTATGTTTTGGTATCTTTTTTCATCATTTCATTTAGTGGTTTTACGATTTCTGCAAAGCCCATGATAAAATTTCTCACAAAGTTGATCTTTCCAAAGAAAGACCTCATTTCTTTCTTGCTTTCTAGCCTGGTGATCTTCAGAATGGACTCAACTCGATCTGGATCAATTAATATTCCTCTTTCAGAGATTACGTGTCCCAAGAGCTTCCCTTCAGAAAATCTAAACACACTTTTTAGGGTTCAAGGAGAATCCATATTGGATACATCTTTGAATAACTTTGGCCAAGTCTATAGCATGGTTCAGTCTATCCCTGGAGAACACTGTCAGGTCATCCATGTAAACAATAATGCATTTACTGATTAAGTCCTTGAATGCTATGTCTGTGGCGCACTAAAAAGTTGCTCCAGCGTTTATCAGACCGAATGTCATCCTTTTGTATGAAAATGCTCCCCACTTTGTAGTGAAGGTTGTCTTCATTCTGTCTTCACCGTTAACCATTACCTGATTGTATCCAGAGTAACCATCTAGGAATGATATCATCTGGGACCCATTGATAGTTTGCAAGACTTCATCTAGTGAAGGGAGTGTGTAGTTGTCCTCTGAAGCTCTATTTAGATTTCTAAAGTCTACACACAGCCTGATCTCCCCATTTTTCTTACGGACTAGAACCAAGTTAGCCACCCAGGTTGAATGTCGCACAGGGAAGATTATCCTTGTAGAAAGCAATTCCTGAACTTCTTTAAGAATCAGTGGCTCAATCAGGGCATTGACAGGGCACTACTTCTATCAGAATGGTTTAGCTTCGGGCTTCAGAGGGATTGTATGAGTTATTACAAAAGCATCAAATGTCTTCAGATGTTCATATCCCCAGGCTATCGCAACAATATCTTTCTTCAATACCATCAGTATATCTTTTCTGATTGTTTTAGGGGAAGCTTTCCCTATGTAAACATTTCTTTCAGGGCTAGAGTCAGCTAGGTTAACAATTTTATATTCACCTCTATATTCAGCTGATATTTTCTCCTGAACCCTGGGTTCTAAATAAAAAATCCTTTCTAAAGCCACCATTCCCTTGGGAATGGTGTTACTCTTTAAATTGAGGACCCCCTCTGTACCACAATCTTTAGGGTTCCAATCCCCTTGATCCTTGTTGGAATCATCAATGATCTTCCCTTCAAAAATATCTGAGCTTGCTAGGAAAGCAAGGATATGTTGATCATTGTCAAAGACCTAGAAGTTCTTGATATTATCAAGAACAGTTCAGGTGGATACCAATTCTACTGAAAATATTTTAAGGTTAGAGCCTTGCATGGGTTCCAGGCTACTTGCAGCAACAACTAATGAATCAACTATCTGATTTTCTTCTCTAGGGATCAAACTAATCTCAAAAGCATCAAAATCTTCGATCAGGTTCCATACCCGATTTCTATAAGCTTCCAGCCTTCTATTGTGACATGTGTATTGGCTGCGCACTTGCTTGATAACAATTTATGAATCTCCCTTGACCATCAAGGCTGTGACTTTCTTCTTATGTGCAAACATCAGCCCCCGTGCCAGAGCTTCATATTCTACTACATTGTTAGTGCACCCAAATTGCAGCCTGTAAGAAGCAAAGAAGGTTTTCCCTTTCGGGCTGGTTAGTTCAATCCCCACACCATCGCATGTCTTGGATTTGGATCCATCAAACGTGAGCATCCATAACTAATCATGGGCTAGGGTTGATCCTTTTGAGGTCATTGTGGGCACTTGTATAGGATGAGCTAGAGGTGGGGCTGCTTGATCTTTTGCATCAGACATAGGGAAAGGGTGTTCAACTAGTTTCTCAGGTGTAATTTATAATTCCTGCACAGATATATCATATAGTTTGTGGCTATCCTTCTAATAGTCACTTGTATCTTTGATTAATCCCTTAGGTCTTAGTATATTTTTCAGTGCAGGGATGTCAAATAACCCCTGGGGTTGTTCCTTACAAATATGCTGATTTGGAAATGTGACTGAGGCAATTTCAGTTTGAGAAGGAGCTTCCTTTGAAGGTATCTTATTCCTAGTTAACATTATTGCTTCCTTGGCTTCAAATGAGAAGTGATTTGTAATGGTCTCAGGGTGACTTGGGTTTGTGTCCTCAGTTTGGGAGACATAATTCAAAATGCTGGTGCATGGTTGACAAGTTAATTCTGAATGATTTTGGTAATGTATCCTACACAAATTAGGGAGTAGGAGGCTTTGCAGATTGATGTCTTCCCCCAAAACTAGCTGATCTTCTTGCAACTTCCTGATCAAGGTCTATTTATTTTCATTAATCATGGGGTCAGGGAACTTTTGTATTGGCAATTCTTTAGGATCAAGAACAAAGAAGGTTAAAATTTCCTCTCTTTTATAAACCCCTATCCCAGTTTCAAAGTAAGCTGCATCGTTAGGACAATCATATTCAGTAATGATATGCTTGAGGCGAGGTTCACTCTTAACCCTTATCTATGTAGGAATTCCCCTCCATAGTAACCACATATGTGAAAAGTCGAGGGAGATATATCCCCTTATACCTTTCATCAAATCTCTACTCAACAGCATACCATAGGTCTCAAGAATGTCTGCTACTTGAATGTCTATGTTGGTTTGGATTGTAGGGTTTGATCCTACTTGCACATGTATGTTTCTCAATTCCCCTACTACATTAACCTCTATCTTGTCAAGTTGGATGACCTTCTTTTTTGTCTAGATAGGGTTTAATCCCAATTTCTTGGATATAGAAAATGACATAACATTGCCAGAAGCTCCTGAATCTAACAGACAATTATGTAGGTTCTTCCCATAGATTCTTAAACTCAAAATAAATGGTGGAGTACCTACCTTGCTTCTGTACAAGGCTGCATTCATGTCTGTAGTAGGGGCTACCTTGTTTTTCCCTTTCGATTTATCAACTTGCTCCAAAGCTTTCAGCACTATCTCTCGTTGAGCAGGGCACCACTTTAAGATGTCAAAGTATGAAAAAGAAGTTTTTTATTTTTTCATCTCAGAAACAAGATCAAATTTTGTGTTGTAGCTTGCATTACCTTTGAAAACACCAGGAGAATTACCTTTGTTATGGAAGTCAGGTGGACCTTTTGGTGGACGAGGGTTATTATCAGTACTTTGATTTGGAGGCACCATGTGATTAGGTGGCACTAATGTGGTGAATGGACTCTTATTTTGATTTCTTAGGAAGTATCCTCCCTTTGTCTGAAAGGCTTGGGAATCATACATTTCTTCCTCTGGTTCATTCTCACTCTACATTAGGAATGAGGGTTCTTCTTCAAAGAGATCATAAGTCATTGTTGTATCCACCGAGTCACCTCCTTTGTTTGGGTTCCCTTGGAATGTTTGGGCATCTTCCTGTGCCATCTTGACAATTTTCTCCATTTCAGGGTAGTTAACCTTAGAATGAGTGGTAGTATCATGCAACCTGCACTAGTTAGTCATTAAATTAAGGTCAGCTACATTTGCAGTATGTGACCTCTCCTCATTAGCTTGGTAATTGTGGGAAACTCCACCATTTTTGGGCCTTGTATTCCATTGTCGATTGTTATTTGGTCTTTGGTTGTATCCTCTATTTTGGTTTTGATAGCCTTGGTTAGAGGATTTTTGGCCTTGATAACCCCTTTGGTTATAATTGTTATTATTCTAATAAGTACCCTGATTGTTGTTGTTTTGATTAGGGTAGTTACCTTGGTTTTGGGAGGGGTTCAATCGAAGCTAAGCCATGTCATTTGTGACTTGGGATAGAGTTTTCTTTAAGGTCTCTACCTTGTTTGTAAGTTGGGCTGTCTTTTCACTTTCAAGATTCTTAGTGACCGGTGGCTGACTAACGTGATTTGGTGTTCCACCTTGGTTATGATGACTATGCGGAATATGATAAGCTTGCGATTGCTGAAAGAGGTCAGGAGCTCCATTGGCAAAGAATGGAACATGAGGTTGAGTCTATAACTCAAACATGGGCCCATAATGGGAGGGAGACATCCCTGGGACAGTATTGAATAAAGGGGTTGGGCTAGGTATTTGGTACCCTATTGAAGGAAAACCTCCTCCCAAACTTCCTTGTGGACAGCTAATTTATTGTTGCAGTTTGATGGCAAGGTGGTAAACTTTAGATAGGGAATCAATGTCTGCGGGCTGATAAGTTCTCTGTAGGAACAAACCTAGCAAAGGGTCTATAACCATAAAGTATGCTTGAATGGTACTATTCTCAGCGACTAGGTAGGGGTCATGTAGTCTCCTGTACATTCGTTGAAACCTGGTATTGAACAAGGGAAAGGACTCACATGGCTCCTTCCTAATTATAGAAAATTGGTGATATAAAAGAGCTGGATCCACATAAACTCTGAACTGATTAATGAAAGCATTCTCCAAGTGTGTCTAGGTTAGAATAGAACCTTGTGGAAGATTAAGATACCAGTTGTATGCCATATCCCCTAAGGAATAAGGGAACAACCTACAAACTACGTCATGGTGAGCTATCCGAGCTCTGGTACAGGCATCCTTAAAAGCCTGTATGTGCTCTTCAACACTCCTTGATTCACCATGGATGTATTTGGGATAGAATTTCTTAGGATTCCTAGGCATATCATGAAAACCTCCAGGAATAGTCCCCAATGGAGAAGGATTATTCTGAAGAAATGTCATTGGTAGAGGTGGTGGTGGTTGAGCCAGCTATTGTATGGGTAGAGCTAGCTGTAATGACAATTGAGATGGATTCGGTGGTGGATTGATGGGTATCCACAAGGGTATTGGTGAAAAACCTAGTGGAGTGAGTGGAGTTGATAAGGGCGGTATGATGGTTGCCCCAGTCTTGTGACTCTTGTTCCTTATTGGGGTCTTGAGTTCTATCAAAGGTGGTGGATTTTCAGCTGATCGAAGGACTCTACAGGACCTTTCTGGTGAGAAAAACCTAGTATTATCTAGCTTTCCCATCTAGGCCCTCCTTCTAGAGCTAGTTCTCTGTTGATGGTCAAAATGGCACAACAACAATTAAACAAAATATTGCTACTCTGTTTCTCCTGAAAGAGAAAGACAACCTATGGATATCTCAGCTCCCAAGGTCATTGTAGTTGGTTCTAAACTGTGCTGATTTCACTTAATGGTTGATGTGAACTATAATGTTCAAGGGGCCTGCTAGTGTTGGGCTGGTGGATTGTTCTAAGATCAAGCATGAATTTAAATCTACTTTAACTGGGGTGTTTAAAGAAACATAAAAAGATAGATCAAGGTTTTGGTACTGAAAAGAATGATAATTCATCTAACTTAACCAGACTTGTTACCTTTCAAGGAATTGTAAACTAAAACTGAAGAACAAAATTACCTTGTGATTAACACACAATTGCATTCATTCACAGTGCTGATTTCAACAACTGATTATAAGTTACCATTTAAACAAAACAAAAAATAAGATTCCATTCCTTGAAATCTTTTGAAATCAAATGATTAACTCAGGATAAATACCATTCTGGAACACAATATGAAGTAGATTCAAATCTCGTTGCTCCTACTATTGGTGAAACAGATAAGCAACATTTACAAATTAGGTACAATCACCAGTGTACATAAAACCTATGTCTTCAGATTGTTTCTATCTACACAAAGAAATCTTGAGGGATGCATTACTTTCTATGCTGAATCTAACTCCTAACTAAGAAGACAAAAGAATCTCCCCATTACAAAGAAATAGGATGTAGTTTTCATCCCCTCTATCTTTCCTAAAACTTCTATCTCTTTCTTCAAACTCCAAAAAAAGAACTCCCTCACAAAGAGAAAGAATCTGCCATATATACATAACCTCCCAAAAAGAATGTCGACCCCTGTTTTAGGGTTTACAAAATATCCTCCTCTAGAAGGGTCGGCATCCAAATCTTTTGAATAAAGTTGGTTCTGCATTAAATGTGAATCCCTGTTGTCCATGTCGGTGAAAGATTGTCCTCAGGAGAAACCTTTAGATCTTTTACAGCTACTACATTTACTTTTGGCCCCCATGTCCATCTTCAAACTTCCATACTGAGCCACCTTGAATGCCCTAAAGTGTTACCATTAATGCTGAGCTACCTTTGCCAGCAAATCCTAGCTATCATTGTGACTCACAACCTCCTTCTTCCCTTCAGCCCTCTTCCCGCTCCAAATCTGTTGATGTCATCCCCTACCGGCGAGACTAGCTTCCTTCGCCGAGACATTACATTGAAGTCGCGTCCTTTCACCAAGAGCTCATTTCATTTTAGGGAGACTTTTCTTGGTCGGTGAGATGTTACCCCTAGCTCAACATGCCACACCGAGGCCCCAAAATATGTCGGCGAGACCCTATAGGGTCAGCAAGACTTTTTGCCGAAGTCACCTCCCCTCACCGAGACTCTCTAAGTCGGCAAGACTTTTCCTTCGGCCGTACATCACGACGAACTTACATCTTTCAGCGAGACTTTACTCAGTCACCAAGACTTCTCTCTAAACTCAAACTGCTACACCGATATCACCTCACCTTTCGACAAGACTTCTGCATGTCGGGGAGACATATGAAAACCTACGACAATTTAAAATGTCATGGCGATTGGCGGATCCCAAATGAATCCTGCAAAACAAGTGCCTCTATTAGTTCAAAAACTACATAAAATATATCATTAATATCATACCTTCAATTTTATCAAAAAGAAACCCAACTCTCATGGAGGTGGAACCAAAACTGAACCAAAAAACAACACCTAACTTCAAAACCGGCGGGGGTGGGGCCAAAACGAAATCGAAACCAAGACCGGAGTTGGAATGGGAACAAGCCATGGGGACATCATTTCCCACTCCAGACCCCATCCCAGATCCGCACCCGCAAAAGAAAAGAAAATGCAAAGGAAAAACCCGACTGACCGACCAAGTGATCGGAACCGGGACAAAATAAACGAACAAGGCAGAACCGGGACCGGAACCAAACCCGAACTAGAAACTTTTTCAAGTTTCAGGTTTAGATTTCGTTTCAAACCTGCCTCTGATGACACCCAGAAAAGATGACAAAGATAGACAAAGGAAAAAAGGAAAGGGGGAAAACATCCCCTGACAAAAACAAAAGGAATAAAAGAAAAAAGAATGGGACATGTGGAATCGGAACCGGAACCAAACTCGAACCAGAAATTTTTTCAAGTTTTAGGTTCAGATTCCGTTCTGAACCTGCCTTTGACAACATCCAAAAAGACAAAGAAAGAGGGGAAACCCCCAAGACACGGGACACAAAATGGAGAAGAAAAGGACCAACCACAGAAGAGATGAAGCGAAAGGCAGAGTCGGGGCCAGGATGGAACACACCTCTAAAACTTTCAAGAGTTCAATGTTCCGATTTAGCCCCGGACCCAGATCTGATAGAACAAAAGACAGACCTAGGAGGAAAACAAAGGAACTGTTAGGACCGGAACTGGGAATGGAACAAGACCAGACCCTGGACCTAATTTCCAAGCTCGATCTTGGTCCTAGTTTCGCATTCGACATAACAAAGAGAAAAATGCCCAAGATAGAAAAGAAAGGAAAAAGGGAAAAGAATAGAACAAGGGGGAACCCATTTTGTTCCAAAACAAAGTGGGGTGGTTATGCAAGGCATAACACTGCATACATCATAATTCCTTCCATGTGCTTCAAATCCTTTCAGATGTTCTATGTAAATCTCTTCCTTAATTACTCTATTGAGGAAGGTTTTCCTTACACACATATGACAAATTCTCCAACCCAGTTGTGCTACTATAGAAATGATAGCTCTTATGGATGAGAACCTGGCCACCAAAGTGAAAGTTTTTTCATATTCTAAAAATAAAGCAAAAGTGGGGGAAATATGTGTTCACCAAAATGAAGGTGTGAGAAGCCTCTTTTTCTAATTTCATTCAAACATGTAATTTATAGAAGGAAGATCTAAAAATAAACATAATCAACAATCAAAATGTAGATCTGGGAATGATAAAAAGATGTGTATATTTCGCCAAAAGCTTCTTCAAATGGATCAACAGGGACTAATATGCCTATCTGGGAATATAGGTCATATGTAATGGTTTTAGGGTAGAATCAAGGATTCACTATTGACTGTCAAGGATCTATAGAAAGGTGAAAAAAAGGTGTACTAGGACTAATATGCCTAGTTTGAGATATGAGTCCCACTCTTCCTTTTTGAGAAAGCAAGATCTGAGATTGCTCTCCTATTTCTACACTTCCTTCCTATGTCTTTTAGACTTCACTTCCAGATTAGAACCAGTGAAAAACCTACAAAAAAATGTTTGGTTGATTGTTTATGGCGATTTTCCTTGGTCAAACCCCTAGTTTAATAATTAAACCTTGACAAAAACAATAGATCTGAAATGGAAATGTGTTTGAAATCCCTAATCTTAAGTGTTTCTAAGATTATAAGAGCTAAAATGCAATAAACCCTACTCGAATGTGTAAGAAGAGGATTCATAAATGAAATGTGAAAATGATGATGAATTACTTGGTGGAATCTCAAATCACATTAATAAGCCATAAGAATACATATACCTTCCTTTAGGTAGAAAGTAGAATGAAAATTGAAGATGGGATCACTTAGGAAACAATTCATTTGGCTTGGTTCAATGTCTAGGTGCATCTCCCAACCTAGAATCCATCATGATCCTCCATAAGCATTGAACCATCAATTTTGTGTTCTATGGACTTCTCTTGCACTCTTAGGATCTTTCACCTAAAAGGAGAGAGATAGAACACTAAAATTGAGCTGGTTCACTCAAATAAAGGGGTGTAAGATGGAATTATGACTAAATTCAATGATCTAAATGTAACTAAGTGATGAAATTGATTGATTATGAATGCAAAACTAATGAAATATGTAATGTTTGAAAACACAATGTGATATGTAGAAATAAACTAAAAACATAAACTAATGCAAACAAAATTGTAAAAAGTTTAACAAAGTGCACCTGGAAGTTGAGTACTGATCTTGGAAGGTTCTGGAAACTGGCAGAAATTATTGTAAATCACCAGTGGGACTCAATCACCATTGATGGTGAATCAATCCTCTTACTGGTGAAAACACCTAAAACTGCTTTCTGACTATCGAGAACTAGATTATGACAAAATCAACTTTTTCAGCCTTCAAGTGGGACTCATTCGCTACTGATGGCGAATCAATCCTCTTCCAAAAATCTACAAATTCAAGAGTCAATTTTGTAGGTGTAGAGCTACACTTGTCTTTTTGTCAGGTTGACGGAGTCAAATCTGTATAAAATGGGCTATAGGTTGTCTCTAAGCTTGAATTGGGGTTTATTTGACTTAAAAATCTTTGATAACTTGTTGACCACCTTTCAACACCTATTTTCTTGACAAATATGCATATAAAGTTTGCAAAAATACATGTAAAAGGAGGAAAATGGTTAAGGGTTAGAGTATAGGGATTTACCTTGGTCAAATACCACTTTGCTAATCAAACCCTTGATAAAGAAATGAAATGAAATGAGCAAGGAATGATGAATAAACAACATGAAAATGTCCTAAACTCACCAAAAACTTGTTGTAGAAGTCTGAAGATATGTCAATGGCTACTCCAAGATACTTGACAATTGCTTGATTGAATGATGCTTTGATGGATTGAATGCGGGAATGCCAATTGATGGTGTATGAGAAAATGAGACGAATGGGGGTTGAAATGGATGGAAAAACACTTATTTATACACACTTCTGCCCTAATTACCCAATAATACAACATCATAGGCTGACATAATGTGTTTTTGAATAAAAACCTGAAAGAAAATTTGAATTATTTTAAATTTGGAGCTAAGAGGGACTCATTCGCCACCCATGGCGAATGGATCCCACTCAAGGCTTATAAGTGGGTATTAGGAATTAAGTTGCGTTTAATGTTGTTTTTTGGGTTTACATTCAAAAATACACTTAGTGCATCAAGGGGTCAAATAAAGCATAAGAAAGGTGTAAATAGTGATAATAGGCCTAGAAAAGTGTGAAATCTAGTTACAAGACTTTACAAAAATTTAAAATATTACTTGATAAGGGATAAAAAGGTGATATTTAGATGAATTATAATAAGAAGACTCTAGAAAAATGTAGAAATGTGTTACAACACTTCACAACACCACAATACACCATAATTTGAATATTAAAGACCTAATGTGAATTCATAAGTTACATTACAACATTAAATCAAAGAAAAATAGATCAAGCATCACAAGAGAAAGACCTAAATAACCATGAAAATGTCAATGATTTATTTTTATATGGTACAGGAATCCATCATCAATCCTCGACAACATCTTGATCTTGAAATGAAAGTATGCTTGAAGACCTACAAAATGAATAAAAATTTTCTCTAAAACTTCAACTTTGAATGCTTGCTTGAATTCTCCTTAAATGTGATCTCATGTGAATCTGTCCTTTCTTAGCTAGTCATTATCTTCTAAAAAAATATTTTAAACCTTAGTTTTATAGGCAACCTACCTAATTTACCATTTATTAGATCCCAAATGTCGCAATTGCAAAATTTGAACTGAAAACTTTAATTTCCTACTCAAAACCCAAAATAACCTCAAAAGGGTCCTATATGCCCGCTATGGTGTATTGGTCTCACCTAGGCAGGCCTATAGGCCCAAGGTGGCATATGGGTCCCACACTAGAATTTTGAGGTGAGAGAATGTCAGGGGGTTGAAATATTAAATGCATTTATTGAATTTGTTGGAATTTTAATTGGAATAGGCCTTGGGATATATAATAAAGGGTCTTAGGGGCCTATTAATGATTATTTTAAGGACATAAATGCAAGGGTACTAAGATAGGTTGAAACTAAGTGTTAAATTGTACTATCTCCAAGAAGGGAGTATAATTTTCTAGACTACATATAACCCCCACTTTAGTGCCCATATGACACTACATGCATATGCAAGCTAAAGTACTTCAAAAATTTAATTTTATCTGATAAAAGATACTCATATGGACTCGTTCACAAAAAAATAACATGGGAAAATGAAGGCCCCACTATACTTATCTGCAAAAGCACAATGTTAGGAACAACATCCTACAAAACCAATTTTTTTGTCATTCAAAAATCCTCTTATCTAACTTCTTCAAGAAATCAAAATCGAAGGTAGATGTATGGCCCTATTCATTTTGCTTGCTTGATGGAGGTGGAATCAAGGTAGCAGTCTAATTGCATCCAATGTGCATGCATTGGGTATTGAAAGTACAACATCACTTATGAATGTGTATTGTATGAGATCAAGGATGGAAGTATAAATCCAACACAACAAGCAACATCAAAATGGAGTTCTCTTTGTCATCACCCAATTTTATTGCATATTTATTATAATATGGTAAATTGAATTATTGAAGAAATTCAATATATATTAAATGGAAATTTTGGAATTTTCAAAAAAAAATTGAAAGAAGTTGACTGATGTTGACTATGTGATATTTTGAAATTATCCTATATACATTTATCAAGAATTGAATGCTACTGATAAATTTTGCAAGTGCAAGTGTGTGTAGTTGCAAGGTGACAGGTTGAAGTAGGATTGTTTAGCCTGATTGAATGGTAAGCCAAATGGAATATGGGTGCACACACCACAAATGGCATGATGACCTGCATTTGAAACTTCTTGGATATATAGAAGAACATAATTACATGATTTGAATTTGTCTCGGTGAATTACAAATGAATGGCTTGTGCTAAAAAGAAGATTCATGATTTCAATTTAAATTCTTTTCTTAAATTTCATGTTTTGAGAACTTAGAAGAAAATGAAAGTACATATTCTAAAAGAATGATTAAAAAGGTTAAGAGTTTCATTTAAATAAAAGTCCCCTTTTTGTTCATTTATTTATTGACACTCAAAATAAAATAAAAGCTCTTTATTTAATTAAATGTTGGCATATGGAACACAATAACCTCTTTGGATAAAATAATTTCCACATATATATGCATATATATATATGTATATGTGTGTATATATATATATGTATGCATATATATATGTGTGTGTGTAACCGAAGAACAATAATAATCAAATGTGAATGAGAATGAATATCATACAAATATATATAGTATATATGTATATATATACATACATATACATATTTAAATTCTTTATCAATTAAATTTGATAAACGATATTGCCCATATCGAACCATTTGAATTCAAATGTACTCATGTGGAAAACCAATGAATATCGCGGTCTACCTAGAACATTAAGATAATATTCGAATCAGGAGAGGGTGGCAATAATCAATGCCAATTACTATTTGAAAATAGCCCTAAGTGGAGGGAAGAGAAAAATATGGAAAATAATTGTTATTCTGCAAAGATATCATTAGCACCATCTCCTAGTGAAGTGGGGGTTTCGAAAAAAACACAATGGGAAAAAGTTGAAGGAATCACCGTCTATAGAGGTACTCAACATCATTTTCATTAGGAATGATTGCTTTTCATTTCGCTTAATAAAAATTATATCTTCTATGATTGATCAAATCACTATCATGGCATTTTCTTTGTTGAAATAAAACTTTAACATTGAGATTTTAGTGCATTTTAAACAAGTTGTATATATTTTTAGCATGGCTCTATTGTTTCTATGCCGAATTGGCGATTGCATGTGACATGCACGGCTCGAATGGTCGATTGTGATCAAATACGTAAGTTTTGTGTCATCATTTTGAGCATAGAATACATGTATATTGAATAGAAATCTCTTCACAGGGCTATCGAGAGAACCCAATAGGCTTGTGAAAGGAGCACAATGTGTATATATGGTCATCACCCTCTTAAGGGTAGGTTGAATCCTCCCATTGTATTAAATTTGATTTTTTTATTTGATTTTTATTACTATGAACTAATGGTCACCATTAGAGCAAAGCCATCCCTTTGATCCAAGTATCGAATGGCAACCCTAATGGTTTTTTATGTTGTTCTGTCACCATGAGCGACTTGGCAGGCTTATGATGTCAACATTGTAATAAGGGTATTTCTTAATTTATACATTCTATTATGAACTCCATTTTGAGGCCGACACTATATGATTCTTATTTCCTAGACTTTTATAGGCGAAGTTTGAATGGTGTATCCATTCCCTCAATTGATTTGCATGTGTGGTAGCATTGTAAATCATTCACCATGAACGATTCCCAAAATTTCTTTGAAAGATAAACTCTAGGCTGAGGGTAGGTGATAAGGCTACAACCTCAACCACCTTGAATTAAGTCAAATATTTTTTACTATGGGTTGGTCTTTGAATGATAGAAATATAGTATGTTATCAGTGAGTGAGGGTTTCAATCTGAGTTGTTTTAAAAAAATGATTTATTTCCTAATTCTGAACCTTTTTTTTTTTAATCTTGTTTGGTCAATGGAGAGCATGCTAGATGGGTTCATTTAAATACTTTTAAAGTAAAATCAGTTTCATTCAAGGGTTATCTTGTATATGAAAGTTTATGTTCAAATGGGTAAATTTTGGGGTTGTCAAGGCAAGAAAAACTTGGAGCAGTAACTATAAACTAATGAAAATTTCATTGTTTCTTAATATGTTGTAATTGTTTAGCTGTAACAATGTTGAGAAAATGTGAACCATGATTGTTTTCTATAAAATATCTTATGTTCTTAAATATTGTAATTGTATAGTTCTGGACAACATTATACTAATGTAAACAGTGAATCTATTGCTGCAAATGACATCGTTTCGATATGAACTATGAACGTTTACTTTTAAATAGTGTTGATCATCAAAGATTATACCTCTTTGATAGTCTTATGGGAAATTCAATGAGTGGGGGACTAATTTGTGCCTCCCTGAATACCTTCGGTATTTTTATAGAAATCCGACTCTTGTTTGGGTTTTGGAGAAAAGGGTAGAAGGAAATGTAAACATAAAACATAAAAATGGCAATGCACCAAAGCTTTTACAATATTTCAAACCCAATCTTTCCTATGAGTGGTATAATTAGACACAGAATGCCACAACCCTTCATTGTTGGAAAGAGAATGAACAACAAGAACAATGCAGGCTTTCAAATCTTTCCATAGGTAGTGTTCATTAAGGTCTGATCAAACATAAATATTTCCAAGGTTACAAGAAAAACATTTAGAAATTGGGTATGTGCAGGATCATGATGGGCCAAAAAGTGGCGATATGATGGGTATGTGTAGGGTATGTGGCTAATGACTCTTATTTACCCAAAATTGATGAAACGAAAAGGGTTTTTAGAGGAGATTCTCATCTTTCCACCAATGTAAATTATGCTTTACTTTGAATTTAATAAATAATATTATTCATTTTCTATTTGAATTACGACTAAAGTCCTGATTGATAAGTCGATTGAGCAACATCTATAACAATCAAACAATATCACATTTTTTGAATCCAAAAAATGCATCACATTCTATGCTTCACATACTATAAGATGAAAAAAAAAATGTCATGAAGTTTTGATCAAGTTAAGGTGGTTAGACATACGAGTTTTTATATTTTTTAAAAGTTGTAATAAAAAATTCATAATTAATTATTTACTTGGAAAAAAATACAAAAAAATATGCATCACATCGGGACATGAGTCCTCTACTTATATGTAAAATTTAATAAAAAATATTATTATTTTATTGTGGTTAGGGTGGTCAAACAGACGCCTACTTATTTTTTCCCTAAAATTTAAGTGCTACTGCATTGAAATTTCAAATTTTCACTAAATAGATTTTTTTTAATAAACGTAGTAGTTTAGAAACTACATTCAAATTGCTACATATTATATTCTTACATATTTTTTCAATAATATAGATACCATATTCAAATTTTTACGTCAAATTGCTTAACTCTAATTTTTCTAAATTTTTTGCCACTTAAGGGCCTGTTTTTTCCATGATGATCCTGCACATACCCAATTGCATAAAATCTCTCTCCTAATGCAACAAAATATATAAAAACAACAACCCTTAAGAAAAATAAAGAATTCCATTGACATAATATCATTTTCACAAGTTATTATTCTACCATATAAGCCTAGAACATGGAAATCAACAACTTAAACTACTTGAATTCAACTTGATTGACACCGTATTTTATTCAGAACGAAAGCATAAGGAAGGAAAACTTGATAAAGGCCATACATACATACTCTCAAATATTTCTTCCTAATAATCTATATTTAAATATGAAATGTACTTTAAAACAGAGGCTAGATGCTAATCCAATAACAGTTTGAGCATAAATGATATAACATGCCAGAGAAAAGTAGTTATACAACTCTACTTATGAAAATAGTACTTAAAACCTAAGAAAACTAAAGAAACCTTTCCTCAACAAAGGAAACTGAAACTTGGAACCAACCTTTTCATTCTCTCACCACCTCCCATTTATAGCTGCAAAAAGAAGAAAATAATGCCACAACACATAAGTAATTACTACTAGGTGTTGGCATTTGATAGCACATGATTTTCTCATAGATCTTTAGTTAGGTCACAAAAATCTTTACTCATTAACTCTCAACTACAGGATTAATGTTTTTTAGATATTTAGCAAAGATAGTTGTTTGAAAAATGATCAAATCTTAGAAAATAGCCTAGAAAAAGTCTAGTTGCCTAGTCACGTAACTTGGTAGCACTGACTCAAATCTTCCATCTCAAAAACCAAAAGGGGCTAGCAAGCTTTGACAAAATCCCCAAAAAGATAGCTTTATAAAAGTGAAAACTACTCACAACATAGAGATGATGTGTCAAACAGGCGAAAACTTTCAAACTCATCAATATAGCTCCTTGAGAAAATCCTTGACAAGTTGACACATGTCCCAATTCTCTGCCAAAAGGAAGGAAAAAAAAAAGTTGCACGGCCACTATGTGGCACATTACACACCTTTCTGACAAGTTTACTTGAGCGCAGACACATCCAAAGCTGAAAACATATACAAGCTAAAAATCAAAGGTGATCAAGGAAAGAATGCTTCATAGTTTTGGCGACTCATAGGGGGTCTTCACTTGGAGAGGAATGAACCTAGGCCCCTAGTAATTCTTGGAGTTTGAGGAAAGTTGAATGTTGCACCTCCTAATCTGCATCTATCAGTTGGACAAAAGTACAAACATGTGCCTATATGCCTGCTCCACCTCAAAAATTTCCTTGAAAGAAAAAAATAACCATCTAGAAGAAACTTCCCCAAGGTGATAATAGAGTCGAGAAAGAGGAAAAATCATGCACTCAACATCATCAACCGTGGGCGTCACGCTTGAACCTAGGAATTTTGTAGAAGTTTGGACCTTGCATCAGATCACATCAATGACTTGGTCAACTATTAGCACATCTCCATTTGGTGAAAGAAGAGGGGGTGGCCCAAAGTCAACTAGGAGGTCAAAGTCCTTGATTTCATTGACCCGCTTGTTCAGCACTGTCTAACAATCCTTGCAACTCACTGTGATTTTTTGGCAATTGATGATCTCATTTGATTTGATATAGGTGGCTTTTTTATCAGGAATCTCTACACTTTTCAAGGCCTTATCAGTGGACACACACAACTTGGAAATCAATGTATGTGATTTTTCTAGTCGAAGAGCACATGTTTGTAGAAATTGATCAACCATTGGGCCAACCTTCATATTTAATTCTCAAATGTCCCTTAAGAATTGCTAAGCAAGCCCAAGAATGACAACATCAATTGCCATCCTCTCCCAAGGTGTAGATATTGACTTCTTCATTATCACAAGGTTCTAGATCCTTATGCAGTAGCTAGCTCCTGATTAAACTGAGCCTCTCTTACTCTTTTTTTGAGGGAATTTTTCAATTCTTAGCTTAGCCTTATAATCTCCTATTTTGAATTTTTTTCTTCTGTGTGGGCCTTCTGAAGATCATCAGAAACTTGAGATTAGACACCATCCAACTCTCTTTTCATATTTTCCTAAGTGTGTCGATACTCTGCATTTGCTTGGTGCTTAGAAGGCAACTCACCTTTTAATTTTTTAATTTCAGCATAAAGTTGAACCTGTTCACTCTGAGCTTCTGCAAGCAACTTAGATGTTTCCCCTTATCAACCTTTTATTTTCCTTATGTGAACCATCTCAACATCTCTGGCTCAAATCTCATTTTGCTGCATGCTCACTATTTCCTTCCCATTTATCAGCTCTACCTTTCGCTTCTTCAATTTTATGCCTAGCCTCTTGTAGTCTATATATACCACCTTTTGAGTGGCCTTAGGTAGGACCACTTTGTCGTGTAGATGAGTTTCATTCAAATCTAGGTGCATGGCTCTCAAGTCATAGTCCTCCATCTACATCTGCCCCTTGGACACAAGCAACTTTATGGTAGTGATTAGCATAGAGTTCCACTATTCATTGAAGTAAGGTTCAATCTTCTTTGAGGTTGGAAACGTGGCATTCTTTAATAGTGGTTTTTTCTTTCTAGCCTATGGGGCCTCCTTGGTTGCATCAAAATGGTCTTGGAGACTCTAAGGGATATCAATACTCTATGTTGCAATGGTAGCACTAGGAGGGAGACCAAAAAGGGTGACAAAAGGAGAAACTTTGGATGTATGAGTGTGCGGGGAAGAAAAAGGGAGCGGTATCATAGAAAAAGGTGGGATACCAAATTAAGATTGAGTAGGGGAAAGACCAGTCGAGGTGAAAAGTGAAGCGGGTGGAAGGAGAGGTGCCTTCCCAAAAGCTGATAGACCGAGAGTGATGGGAAACATAGAAACCTTTACTCTTTTAATAGGGGCCCTTGACAAGGTGATCAAAGAATCAATAGTGGATGAAGTGGATGATGCTTGTTCAGCATGCAGGGTAGTTTTGAAAGATTCATGAAAAATGGTAGGGGATGTATTCAATACTACTAGCTCAGGGTCTGAGGATGGATGATTCCTTGCCATGAGAGGGGGTAGAGAAGTAACCAAAGATGCATAGGCAAGAAGAAGAGAGGGTGAAACACTTACCTAGGCTACAATGCTTGGGACATTTTGCAGGATAGACTCCACTTCTTCTTCTCCTCAAGTCGATGTGTCGGGTGTACCTAGATCTTGGACCCATCTTCTCCTTGCATGACTAGAACTGGTACGTTCCAATCCTTTGGAAGTTAATCCCTTCAAATCATGGCCTTCGACAACCACAATGGACTCTCTTGGGGATCGTTAGGTTCGTTTTCCTTTACTTCAAGCACTAGGGGAGGATGTGGCTTGTGATTCCCTTCGCTTCAAACCTCTCCGACTCTCGGATTCTTGAGGCAAAGAAGTAGGACATGGAATTTTATCCTCATCAATTTCTTGGTTGGTCTTTGGATTTCTATTGTTGGAATCAACCTCTTGATCATGAATGTCCTCAAACTCCTCATTGTGTCGCTGAAAGTTACCAAACAAGGCACTGGGGCATTTCATTTCTTGTTGAAATCTCTAGAAGTCTGTCATTTTTTCTTTTTGACCATCCCTTGTCCTTCAAATGTGTGTTGAGGTATTTTCCCATTAGGATGTTCTTTTGATACTCTGCTTCCGAGACATAGAATCTCAACCATTTTGGTCACTTGAGTGGAATGGAAGCCAAGTCAATATATACCTCATACCTTTCTTGAGTCAGATTCCTCCTTTTATCAAAATATTCCCAACTCTCATGTTTCAAATTGAAGTGCTTTATTGGGTTGTAATCCCACTTGTCATAAATGAGAACCAAGCCTAAGGCCGCTAGTAGATTTGTTAGTTCACCCTCAGTCTTCCGCTTGTTCAATGTTATCTGTCTGTTGAAATTATGAGGGGAAGCATATATGTCTTTGTTTTGATTCTTCTAGAGCCATAAATGTTGTCGACAAGGGTTTCCTGGCTGCATGCCTCCAACACAAAAAATCTGTCTATTACAAACCTGGGGAGTTGGAAAGGCTCCCTAACAAAACCATGAAATCTGATAAATGTAAGATCTTCTCCCAAGAAATAATCCATTGGGGTCTACGCATTTTCTATCCATTGTGTGACCTCAGGAGAGAAACGAACCATAGGGTGTGGCAACAAATCTTGAAGCACTGGCCTTAGAAAATGATCTATAAACTAGTAACAATTTCCTATTTTTGAAAGTAATGGGTTCATACAAAAATTGGCTGAAAACAACCCCTTACATCCAACCTAGACACTGGTATATTTTTCTCCAACCACTCATAATTCTGATGCAAAACTAAATGAGGCAAGAAAGAAGAATACCTAAATTTAGACTCATTGTTCTAATTCTTCAATTGCTCTAGCATGTTTCTAGCTATCACTTCAGCAAAATCACAATATCTCTGGTTCTTTTCCCTTTTGAGTGCAAAATCCAAGCCCAATTGAAAAGGATGGACTTCCTCATCATTGTTAAGGCCAAAAACCCAAGCCAACATTGAGAACATAGGCTGCATGTCTTTATTGAATTTCCTACATGAAAGAGGAAAAGAAAGATGGCCTTTCTCTAGCCTTTGTCCTCATAAAAACTTGTTTTCCTAGCCATTTCTTCCCCGAATATGTCCATTTTTTCTTCATCAAAATGTTTAGCACCCTAGGTCATATGGATACACAACATATCCCATATGGCTTTGGTAGAAACCAACTCCGGGCATGGGTGTACGATAGGTAGTATGAACTATGGTAGATGACAATTCCAGAGTTGAAACATGAAACCCTTAGACGATTCATGCTCCACCATTCTTTGAAACACACCCTCCCTAAATTTTTTGGGGTTAGCTAATAACTTGGGGTCAAAAAAATTGTCGGTGATACCCTACATCATCTCTCTTGGGATGCGTCTATTAGGGTGCACCTTTTTAGAGAATTTGAATTACTGCTCCTCAAGTGCTAGGGCATTGGAAAATGAGTTTCACCCAAAAATATCGATGTTACTAGGCCTTTTGCTTGTGGCTACAAATTTTCTACCAGACGTTGATGGGTCCACCATGGCTATATCAGGAAGTTGTAGAGAGTTAAATCCTTAATGAAAACAACCACTTATCTTTTGCTTCTTTGGAAAAATCTACTTTTGATTGCAATTAATTTCCTTTCTTGTACATGCAGTTAAGGCTACACCATTACTACGGGTCCATTAAATGCTTCCACCAAGGAGATACGTGTGTATTTGAGATCCATATCCCTTGGGAATGCCAAAAATGCCATGATAATGGAATTAGTACATTCTCCTCGCCACCTCATTCACAAATAAAATCATTGCATTGAAATGCATGCTTTTTTCCATGAGAAATGAGCTAAAGTGATGCAAGGTACCTTTGAAAAGACATGGCCATTAATTTTTCAGAACTTAGTGTGTTAATCCATGTCTTTTCACATAAGTGAGTTTCCTGGTGTTGATGATGGAAAAGGACACACATCAACAATCGACATATGAGAGCATTTTCTCCCAATGTCCAAATTTATTTCTTAAGACCTCTTGTCAGATTCTCTGTATGAATTATATACCTTCCTCCATTTTTCTTTGATATTTTCTCATTGTTGTCTAGCCAAAAATGGACCTTCCATTGGTTAGATTTTTTGGCTTATCTTTTCTATATATAGCTATGGCACCTTATGCAATATTCATTAAAAAATATAGCCTTTTATGTTTTGAAATATTTTCATTGTCTTCCATTCCACTACAATTCACTACCTCTCAAAATGTCGACTAGCTTAGGCACTCCTATTAGGTTTATCCCATAAAGGCTACAATACTACTTTGTGGGAGAGGTCACTAGTGAAAGAATTAAGTGCTTGGTGAAGAGGTGCAACTGCCTTTCCTTAGTTGCATTCAAGTGGGTAGTTGGACAAAACTTCATTAACAACAAGAATGAGCTCTAGAGAAAATACAACATTCTTTCCCACTTCATTTCCTCTTTGCTCAACTTGAACATGGGAAAAGCCATGATAATTGAATTGTGTCACTAGATGTTCGACGCTGCATTGATGGAAGGGATTGGTGAGATAGTGCAAGTGGCTATCCTTGGCATTGGTATCTTGAGCACCATGGATCTTCATAGGCATGTAGACTTTGGGATAGACATACCTTGGTTGCCCTTCCTTTCTAACTTTTGCACCATGGACCTTGAGATGCACCACTCATCCTCTCAACCAATGGCCACCTACCTACTGCACGAGTAAGACGTGGACTGTGTTTTGGGGCTTTCTTGGAGGAAGCACTTTGAGTTTTTGGTGTAGAGCCGCGACGACTAGGCCTTTGGTCTACATCCTCTAGAGCCCAAGTGTGTTTTGTGTTCAACCCCTTTTTGTGTCCTGATAGAGAAGAAGAAGAATAACCCAATGATGAGACCTCTTGGCTTCCTGGACAATGGTTGGAGGCTTTTCTTTACCTTTTTTTGCATGTTGCCTCCTTTTTGCATCTTTTTACTATGTAACTCTTTTTGGGCTTGCTTGAGAGAGCCTTATGTTTAAATTTGAGCCTTGAGCTTTATATTACATTGTAAATTTTTGATGAATTATATAATATAATACAAAATTTTCACTTCTTTTGTGTGACACTCAATGGCTTATTCTTAAAATTAAAATGAATTTACAAAAAAAAATTACATATGGTACAAACTGTCAAATTTTTTAAAGAACTATGTATTTTAATGGAATAAATTCAAATAAATACCATTCACTGGTATATCTAAATTATTTCCTTCCATATTTTCAAGTTCGTACACATTCTTTTCCTTGCATGTACTAATTTGGAAAGGTCCCTTCCATAGCACTTCAAATTTTGTGTGTTGCCTTGGCGTCATAGTATGTTCATCGTACTTTAGCACTAGGCTCCCCTCTCTGGATTATGAGTTAGAGGTATTTTTTTCAACCATTTCTTTACTATTTTTTGATGGTTGATCATGGCTCCATAATATTTTTCTCTATCTTCCTCCAATTTGAGGAGTTCTGCCAACCATATTTCCATTCCATCACTTTCTTCAATTTCTAGGGTTTTCAATAGTTGTAAGGCAGGAATTTCTATGGAAACAGGTAACACTACCTCATTTTTGTACACCAGTTCATAAGGGGAGGTCTTCAAAATTTTCTTGGGAGTAATATGGTCCACCCACAAAGCAACTCGCAAGTGCTTCTGCCAATCCCTTTGTCTTTCCAACCCAATATGCTTGATTAACCTAATTAGGTTTTTGTTGGTCGACTCCGCTAACCCATTCCCTTGTGGGTAGTAGTTCGGTCAAGTTTTAAGGAAAATACCATGTTTGATAGTAAAACCAAACATCCCTGATTCTACAAAAGCTCAAGCATTGTTGGATATGATGGTTTTGGGTGGGCCAAATCTCACTACCAACACTCTAAATAGGATTTATCATTCTGATTAAATCCAAACCCCATTGACTAAAGGGCTCCTTGGTTACAATTGGACTCAAGGGAAAAGCAACATTCTTTCTTTTGCCAACAAAGAATTGGCACTGAGTACAATTTTGCACCAAAAAATTCTCTTTAGAAAATATATAGAGCCAATAATATCCTACTCGCATTATCTTTCAAGTGGTAGTCTTGGTGGAGAAATTTCCACCCTCAGGATTGCAATGGAATTCATTGAGAACTCTTTCCACCTGGAGCTTGTCTAAACATCAAAGCAGGACACCATCATAATTTTTCTTGAAGAATACACCTTCAATTAATACATACCTAGTGATTTACAATTGGTATTATCACCTTTTATCTAGGATGGAAGGCTAGTCAGGTAGTGCCCCTTTTGCATATACTATGTTCGATCCACTACCCAAGATTCGTTGAACTCAAATTGGTTCGAGTAGACTTGATCGATCTCCTTTTCAGCTACAAAATTTGATTCCTATGCAATGTATTCACACAGACCTCTTCCCCAAACTAGCTTGGTTGGTCTAATGTCCACATCATACTCTAGGATCTTGGTGATCCAATTTTCCCTCTTTTATGTTATCTCACCTTCTATGATATACTTCCTCACACTAGGATGTGCAGTGAGGATAGTGATATTATTGGCCGACACCAAGTGTCAGAACTTCTTTAAGCTTTTAATAATGGAAAAAGCTTGTTTTTTAACAAAATTATGCCTAACCTCATAACCTTTAAGGGTCCTTGAGTGGAATGCAATAGGATGCTCTCCATTATCTCCCTCACACTTTTGAGTGATCACTGAAGCTATGCTATTTTGGCCATTATACACATAGAGTAGAAAGTCTTTGGAAAAGTTAGGGTTAGCCAATATTCGAGCAGTGGAGATGGCTATATTTATGTGCTCAAAATATTATTTTCCTTCAGGGGTCCATTTGAATATTAGATTCTTCTTAAGCATTAGAGTGATTGGTCTCACAATGCCTGTGATATCTGATATGAACATGCTAACATAATTGATCTTCCCCATAAAAGATTGCAGTCCCCTTTGATTTACTAGTAGGGGTAATTCCATTATAGATTTCACCGTTTCAAGGTCTATTGCTATTCCCTCCTCCGATACTAGAAAACTGAGTATCTTACCTTGTGGTACTCCAAAAACACATTTTTTGGGATTCAAAGAAATCCTGAACTATTGACGTTTCTGGAAAACCTTCTCTAGATGATCGAAGTGTTCATATTTTTTTTTTTAGACTGCAGGAATCAGGTAGCATGACCCCCTATAAACTCTAGTGAGCCTGGTAAAAAATTTAACATGACTAGCGGCACTAGCATGACATGTCCTTTGCTACCACGGGGGTGGGGGAGACTAGACCTCATGACCAACCTCCTACACAGGAAAGATTTAGCCAACCGAGCTAGGGCCCCAACCTTGAAGTGATCATCTTTTGACTTTGAAAAGACTATTATTTTATCCAAATATATTAAGATAATCAGGTTGATCAATCCCTTGAAAGTAATATCCATTTCTCACTAAAAAGTCACACTAGCATTTGAAAGTTCAAACAACATTTTTGAGTACGCAAAATCTTCCCCACTTAGTGGTAAACGTTGTCTTACGTTGGTAAACTTCCTTTACATATATTTGATTATAGCTTGAGAAACCATCCAGTAATGGAAATATCTTTGATCCAGCCACTGTCTATAGAATACGCTCCACCAATGGCAAGGGGTAGTGGTCTTTTAGCGAGGCTTTATTCAAATCTCAGAAATTGACACAAATCCTAATATCACCATTCTTTTTCTTAACTGGTACCAGATTTGACACCCAGGTGGAATGCTTAATCAGATATATGATCTTTGACTTGATCAATTTGGTGAGCTCCTCTGCCATCAATGCTTTGATTTTCTGATTGATTGGCCTTCATTTTTGTCAAACAAACTTAGGTCCTTCCACCAAGTTAATGCTATGTTGAATTATGCCTAGGTCATACCCTCTAACATCATAGGTCCAGGAAATGACTCCATCATATTTGAAACATAGATCCTTCATTCTCTTCTTGTCCTTGTGGGAGACTTCCATTTTGACCTTTAACTTTTTTTATTTTTGACATCAAGCTCTTCATAATCCCTTGCATCTATAATGAACCTCGGCTTGTCGTTCCTTACATCTTCATAATCAAAGAGGTTTTCAAGGGAAATTAATCCCCAAGGAAGCTTGTTTCCTTTTAACTGGATAACCTGTTCTTCAAGAAATTCTTCTCCTAGTTGTGAATAATCTAAAAGTACTCCTAATTTATTTATAAAGGAAGCAATTTGAATGTCATCATCAAAAACTTGCTAGTTTTGATCATTGTTGGGGATTGCAGGTTGGATGATGAATTGTACCACATTTTGCTTGGTTGAATCAGAAACTGGTTTAAATTGCAAACCTATGGCGATCATCTAATCAACGACATCATTTTGAGATTAGGGAATAAATTGTATATTGAAGGATTCAAAGCTCTCAATTAGGTCCCAAATTCGATGTCTCTATGAATTCATTCTTGTGTTCTTCGCGACCACTTTCCCATGAACTTGGCTCACCACTAACTCTGAATCTTTGAAAGCTTGTATTCTCTTTATGCCCATGCATTTTGCAAGGGTCAAATTGTTAACCAAGGCCTCATATTCCCCGTCATTATTTGAGCATGAGAACTAAAAATGGTAAGCTTTGAGGGTCTCTGATCCTATTGGAGACACTAGTCAGACACCCACTCCAGAGCCAACTCTACATTTGGCACCATCAAAATGTAAGGTCCATAGATGATTATCACTCAAATCATCATATTCCTCCCAATCCTTCATCAATTTTGGAAGGACTTGATCATCGACAAAAAATCACATAGGTGCCTAGCCCTGTTGCATGAAAGTTGTCAAATGGGTCAGAGTCAATGAATTGGTTGAGTAGCACCTCTTCCTCAAGAGTCTGATCACTTGTGTCTTCTTCATCTTACAACATCTCTAAACAATATCTCTCCCATTGAGAGATGGAGGTATGTGCCACTTCAAAGCATAGGAATGCATTATTTGCTATGTGTTCGGGATGCAAAGATTCAGGAAAAATATTCATCTTCACCCCATGCTTGGTTCTCAATATCAGGTGGGACCAATTGAGCACTAAGTATTCACCAAGCTTCATATTGAAATCTCCTGAAAGACACATTCCAAAGACCGAGGGATTGTATATCACTAC
The DNA here is from genome assembly GCA_007258455.2 of Sequoia sempervirens. NCBI lineage: Eukaryota > Viridiplantae > Streptophyta > Pinopsida > Cupressales > Cupressaceae > Sequoia > Sequoia sempervirens. The sequence continues at coordinate 3,062 of VDFB02322359.1, read as the reverse complement.
TATTTCTTGTGTGACTATTTGGTTTGGACATGAGAAGAGGGTTAGAGATACATCTTTTATCTGACCAACAGTTAAAACCTTCTTGTCTAATTGCATGATTCCTTTCTCAAGGGGATCATACTTAAGTTTCAAGGAGTCGACCAATTGTTTTGGCATGATCATTGTGCTATCCCCCAAATCAATCATGTTATTATGCAAAATCTTATCTCCCACAATAAGTGTTAAAAATAAAGGTGTAGGCTTTGGCTTTCTTACCTCTTTCTCTTTTCCATGTCCCATATCGTTCACATAAGTTGCTACCTTTAGAGCTTGAGGGTCCGACATGGATCCTTTATCTCCACTTTAACCACATGACGAAGTCACGCTCGTCTGTGGTATTTGTTCTTCTTTCTTAAAATGCTTCCCAAAGGAATGTCTTTTATTTGAGGATAGATATGACATCCCACAAAGATATATTGGTAGGTTTCTTCTTCAGTTGCTCCACCACATTGAGCATTCTGACTGGTTGGGTCTTGGGCTTCTATAGTGGTATTTCTCTCCTTTTCAGAAGGAAACATTTCGTCGTGAATGGGCTTGGTGTTTTGTTAATATCCTTCTTTGGGAATGGAGGAGTGTGCGGCTGAGGATTATGTCAGAAAATGGACAACGAAGCCTATTTTTCTTATAGCAGTGGTTTTCATGGCTGTGGATGTGGCAAATCTTGTTGCATGTATTCTCTTGTGAGCCTTCTTTTTGATCTTTTGTTGTAATCCAACTATACTTGTGGAGTACTAGTTCTCGAAGCTTCATTCATGAACACCACATTATTTTCTTCCATCCATGAAAATAAAACTTTGTCGGGTGAAATATTTAGCTCTTGCTCCAAGGACATTCCTTGAATTTTCACTTTAAAACAGGCATTTTCCATTTCAGAGGAATCATATTTTTCTTCATTTGAGATTGTGCCCTTGCTTCTTTGTTCCACTATTCTCTATTGCATATTCCCCCTTGGGAAATTTTTGGGCATATGATTATCACTGCATGGGAAGCACCATACATTCTCATCTTTTGCATATTATTTTGGCATGGAATTAACTCTTTACTCAGGCTATCTTTGACCATTTGTAGTGGCATGGTGACTAAAACTATCTGGTTTGCAGACATCGTTTGTTGACCTCCTCTATTGCAGGATCCTTGGTATGCATTTTGTTGATAAGACAATTTTCCTCCACCATATGCATGTGTGGTCTACTTCAGAGGTGTTTCTTGCTATTGTTTGATAATAACCAGCTCATTAGCAAAAGTCTACATGAGGAACTTCATGCACTAATATCCACTGCAATAGAGGAAGATCCTGGCCTGCTTGTCTAGGCGTCGAGGTACATGTACATAGATTGTAGCATAGCCGACATTAGTTGTGTAGCATAAGAGCTTGGGACAACTTATTTCCAAAGACCACTGGAGATTTTTGCAAATACGGGCATCAAAGGTCTCGTGGAATCTTGCAAGCTTCCCAACATCAATGAATTTTTTTTCTTCAAGCACAACCAACTTGTATGCGTCGGGTAATATATCCCCCCCATTGAGGTTATCATTAAGTTGCAATGTATGAATTGAGATCCTCCAAGTAGAACATAAACACCATTGCAGGTGGGGGTCAAGTAGCTACGGGGATCCTTTGCTAGGTTTTGTGGAACCTAGTGCTAAAATCGCTCATGGCCTCTCGTGGAGCTCTCTTGATGGTGATTAGTTCTTGTAGCAAAAAAGAACGATCTCCTTTATCCAAGAAGCATTTGAACAACCTTTCTTCAAGTTGATCACAAGAGATGATAGAACCTGAGGCCAAAGATTGATACCAATCTTGGTCCTTTCCTTTGAAAGAGGCAGCTAACAGCCTCAAAGCAATGTTTTCCTTTGCTATGTTATGTACCCTACATACCTCCACTATATCTTGAAGGTGTTTGGAGGGGGTTTTGAAATCTTCTCTAGAAAGTTTTGGGATAGCCTTGAGGGTGTTAGTGGGTATGGCATGCCATATATCTAGGAGCGTATGTGGTTGTAGCGGACTACCGCTATCCTAGGTTACAAAATTTCTAGGAGCAGGGGAAGGTACATGATCCATGGGGAAAATATTCTTATGAATTGGGTATATAGGTATTCTGATTTGGAAGGTTGAGCCTCTGAGTGGAGTAGATAAGGCTTTGGATATTGGGATCTTACTTCTCACTCTATTACTCCTTACAGGTGATACAAAACCTATAAGTCTTCTTCTCCTAGGTACTGAGGCAGGTAACTGGGAGTACTAGAAATGGCCTCTTGAAGATGCTCTTGTTAGGATTCTAGGCATGAAACTTCTAGTTTCTTTCCTTAGCCTGATTTAAGAAATATTTTTGACTTCTAATTAGGTGTTCAAAGAACTTTGTGTCCTAGCGGGCATGCTAGAAAAAGAACTTTTGAAGATCAAAGATTGCGCCTCTCTAACAACCTTATGGGAAAAATAGTGAGTGGGGGACTGATTTGCACCTCACTGAATACCTCTGAGATTTTTATAGAAATTTGGTCTCTTCTTTGGGTTTTGGAGAAAAGGGTAGAGGGAAATGTAAACATAAAACATAAAAATGGTGATGCGCCAAAACTTTTGCAACATTTCAAACCCAATCTTTCCTATGAGTGATATAATTAGACACATAATGCCACAACCTTTCATTGTTGGAAAGAGAATGAACAATAAAGGCTAACAACAAGCACACTACATAATTTCAAATCTTTTCAAAGGTTGTGTTCATTAAGGTCCGATCAAACATAAATATTTCTAAGGTTACCAAAAAAAATTCAAAAAATGCATAAAATCTCTCTCCTAATACAACACAATATAACAAAACAACAACCCTTCTAAAAAATAGAGAAGTCCACTAACATAATCTAGTTTTCACAAGTTACTATTCTACAATATAAGCCTACAACATGGAAATCAACAACTTAAACTACTTGAATTCAGCTTGATTGACACAATATTTTATTCAAACAAAAGCATAAAGAAGGAAAACTTGATAAAGGCAATACATGCATAGTCTCAAAGATAT